>JAVCKZ010042559.1:0-19061 GCA_034780755.1 Lepetodrilus elevatus | reverse complement strand
GAAGAAGAAGAAGAAGAAGAAGAAGAAGAAGAAGAAGAAGAAGAAGAAGAAGAAGAAGAAGAAGAAGAAGAAGAATAGAACAAAAAAGAGGAAGAGAAGGAAAATAAGAAGAAAAATAAGAAGAGAATAAAAATAAGAAAAAAGAAGAGAAGAGACGACGCAGAATAAGCTTTATTTAATTTCGGATATGTATATATATACTCTCTCAAAAAAGAAACGCATAGGGGCTGTAATTAGCTTATGACTTCTCTATTTTAACACCACTTTATCGACTGATCATGGCATGTACAAAGCCCAAGTTTCACATGGTGACTTAACTGGAATGTGTCCGATGTGTTCATTAATCAAGACAATATTCACATAAATCAAAACATCTCTCCACACGGTGGGGTTGAAGTCGGTATCGGTGGGGTTGAAGTCGGTATCTGATGTGACCGATATGGGCTTGGATAACTGCTGTGCACCGTATACTCATTGACTGTATAAGTATCTGCATTCGACCCTGTGGTATTCTTTCCCATTCATCCTGCAATGTCTATCGAAGTTCATTAAGCGTTTGAGCTTGCAGTTGACGTTGTCGTAGTCGTAGACAAATTCATCCCAATAATGCTCAATCGAGCCCAAATCTAGCGGTTTAGACGGCATTGGTGTTCTGATTCACTAGAAAATCCATATTTACACGTGCATTATTAGGCCTGACATTATCCTGCTGGAACATTTCCCTCTGAATGCCAATAACTAGAAGAAGGTGACTTTGGAAAATGTCGTCTCAGTAACGTATAGCGGTCAGATTTCCTTTTACAGATTTGTTCTACGGGCGTAAAGATATGGTAGCAGACATCTTGATACTACCCACCACCAAATCTGTCATCTTCAATTATGTAATTTCGGGCGATTCGTTTATTTCTACGTCTGTATATACGCGTTCTTCCACCGTTTCTGTGCAACAGGAAACGACACTTGTTGCTGAACCAAACCCGTCATCAATTTCTCAGATTTCAATGTTTATACGGTTGACACACCATCGTACACTTCAAATAAATTGAGTTAAAAGTCATTATTGACGTCCTAGTATGGGACCGAAATAAGGCCTTCTTGCTCGTATTCCGTACTGACGAAGGCGTTTCCTATTGTCTGTGCAGACACTCTTCGTAGTCCAGGGCACTATGTTTGTGTGCATAACACGATTGGAACAGTGCTTAAATGCTTGGAGACTGATATTTCCAATATCACTACTTATACTATAGTTGTACAATAATACAGTTAATATTTTTTTGAGAAGACAAAAAACTGTCTTTAAAAAAATAGAATTTACCGTGTGATCACACATTTAGGATCAACATTTCTTCCTATTTACGGGATCTTAATTATAATAGGTAATTTTCCAGAGGTAATCTTTGAAGTCTAATAATAATCCCAACGTATTATGTCACTTTCTATTTTTATTTTTATCAACCGTATAATTAAATTTAACAAAAATGGTAATTGGTTGACGACGACATTAATGGAAGACGATAACCGTTAACATAAAGGTACTTTCGTAATGTGCTTTATTCAGTAAATATATGTATAAATTGTATACTCTATAAACGGTATGCTTTAGTAATGTCAAAATATTTGTCGATATACAGATTGCCTTTTTCTGATATTCAAAATACAATGTCTACTATAAATCTTCGAGGGAAGTCCGGATAAACGGGGGTGTTAACCCCCGAATCGTGAATTTGCTGCAAATTGTGAATAAGCCCCGAACTGTACTTCACAACTTGAAATGTTAAAGTCTGAACGACTGTATAACAAAGTTCCGTAATTTCTTATCATCTCGCACTATGCCTATGTTCTGCCATGTTTTAGTGTTGACAGTAAACCCAACTAGTCCAGGCCTCGAAATCACGAACGATTTCAAGCTAAACTCAATCGTCATAAAAGTTGAGCTTGAGCATGAAATTGTATTCGCAATTTTTCGTGATCGAGGATCCCGATTTTACAACATTTACAAATATAAAAGTTCGACAAAGTAAATGTATTGCTCTAAGAATTCTATTCCAATTTTATTATTCCAATTCACGGACATGTTCCCTACTGAACTATTCCAGCTTTAGAAAACATACGAAGGAGACTAAATTAGTTCTTTTTTAATCAAATGGCCATTAAAAGTCAAACAGCAAACCAATCCCATGTATGCACAAGTCTGCAGAAATGGGTAAAAGTTCACAATGTAGACATTTCCTCATCATCTTCAGAAGCGGTGTATTCAAGTTGTAGATTCTACGTGAGCGTAAATCTTTGAGTACCTCTTTGAAGGTGTTTGTCTTGCAGTGAGTGTGTGTAAATGAAAAATCCTTATACCGTCGTCTTTTCTTCTTTCTTTTTTTTCTATTCCCAAAACTCTGTAGTACCAAGGTAACATTAGTGATGATGTAGGTGTATAACAGAGCCACCAGTGCCTTTGTGCCAGATATCTTGTCTTGTCCTTGTCAAAGACGTAGGTGGCAATTATTTTCGATTTCAAAAATGATTTATTTTTTCTCATAATGATTTTATGGAGAAGATTTTTTTTTTTAACGATGGTCTCGAAATCGAAAATGAATGCCACCAACGCCTTCGGCAAAGACTACATCGTCCACGAACTTGTGCTGGAGTTCATACACTCTCAAGAATAGCTCCCATACGGGAGTACTGCAACGGTAAGTTTGAGTCTTCATTGGTGAGAAGAATCACTCACCCATCACTATCCATTGCAATAATACACAGAACTGCCGTTGATAAAAAATGATGACACAAACAAAATAATTATACTGCTTAGCAAGTATTTATTATCATGCAGGAACTATGAACAAACACAAGTCTGCCTTAAATTCGGGTGATCTATACATAGCGCCATTATGCGTGCTGTAGCAAAGACTGGCAACGATCTTGACCACACCGACAGGACAGCGGAAGTGACCCCCCAGGGGGACCTAATTCTACTCCACATAGATAGCTGCACATATACATACGGGTAACTTGTAGTACCACCGCATCACACACGCTTTCCACCCTGAGTAATGCTTGACAGGTTTCGTATTCAGAAGTTTTATCCTATCTCCGATTTTACACCTTTCAATAAATTAGACATGCAAAACTCTCCTTTACACTCGGAACTGTTTGCGCACGGCAAGAGCTCATCATAAGTGATATTCTACCGCCAGTATATATTGAATTTAGATTAAAAGTAGCATTGAACGATCATAATGAAGGCTTCAGCAGATTCGACGTTGTAAACGGAGAATAATATTTTATGAACATTTTCAAATAATAAATTTGTAATTTGTTAACGAGAGTAATTTCTTGCTACTACAAAAATTCCTCTAACAAAATATTAAATGAAAAAGCAAATTCGGCAAACTATTAGCAGTAGTTAAAACTTCTGAAAACTGCCCCTAGCCAATAACGTATTACAGAAGCGCATATGACTTTGCAATTTAGCAGAATAAATTACAGTAAGATAGTATTAGGGGGACAAAACAACAAATTCTAAATTCAGTACATAATGCACTTATGCTGCACTGTAGATAAACATACCCGCAGTGTCACATTAACAGTGAGTAGAAGATGCAATCAGATATCATTCCGTCTGTAAACTCAAATTACATGGCATCAACTACTCATTACCAATGTCTCAGAAACACATCTACAATATTTGGACTATAAACAAACAAAAAACACAAAAAAAACGAGTAAAGTTTCATCTAATAGATGTTAATAAATCTTCAGTCCTAATGGGGTTACCATCTAACAGACAAAGAAGAAAAACTACTAAAAACGTGTCACGCGACCTAGAAACTTGAAGCAATAAGTCGTAACCGGACAGAATGACATAATAACACAGGTTAACCCCATAAGGACTGAGAAGAAGAAGTATATCCACGCCACCACATGGTAGCGGCATCCATCCCATCCCACGCAGGCCTGTACATTGGGATCAATACCACATGAAGGCGGTACGGCACCATCTCCAGACATGCCTTCCTACACGAGACATCGATCCGATACTACGCAGGAGCCAGCCACCTTCCGCGAGGAGGCATGTTTCAAAAAGTTTATTACGAAATATTTTGTCCTTAGCACAAAACAATTTTTTTTTTAATTTATTTTATTTTTTAAACCTGCCGATAATTAAGTTTTAGTAGTTTTCGTATTCCTTCAATAAACGTGGAATTGATTTCAGTGGCAGTTGGCATGGATACCGTCCCACCAGAACATTCGTCAGCGATTCAGGTGTTTGTTTCCAGCCCCGTGGACACCATCGCCTAGATCGCTATTACTTCTTGAAAAGCCATCCCCCACTGTGCGCCCCGGTGGTTCCAACAGCGGCCATTCTTTTGACACAAGTGTAATCAAAGACTATTTTAAAGCAAGAGCAAATGCAAAATACAATCATAAAAAAAAAGATAGGAGTATAGCACTGCAGCGTTTAGGAGGAAGAATGGCCGCCGTTGAGAGGACCGGAAGTGGGTGACGGTTGCCTCACCGATTTCCATTCTATTAACGGCCCATGATTCCGACATCAGGGCACCGGGTGTGTCGCACCGTGTGCGTCACACCGCTTGCATCACACTTACTTGCAGCACACTACTTGCATCACACCGGGTGCATGTGCATCATGTGTACGCAACGGATGCAACAATCAACAACACACCTTCCATTTATCTTGCATCGGGTCTGCGACAAAGCTGCATGTTGATATGATAATCATTAGCTGCCGCAACTTAATCAAACGTAATCAATCTTTTTCTCCGACACAAAATCTGCCTTAAAAAAACCAACACATTTCAAATTCCAATGGACATTTTCTCGTACTTTACTAGTACCTTGCAGTATTTAGTACTAGGCAGAAAAGAAAAGAAATTTAATGTAATTCTTTTTCAAAGTCTCGATGGAATTCAAATTACAGGACATGTTTAATGTTTGATTACTACTGCCCAGTCGCCAGACCAGAATGAATAAACAGACGGGAGAAAATTAAACATTGGACACAAGTTTGAACCTGAACAGAACCATTGATAAATATCATATAATAACTGTGAAGATAACACTAGCCATTGTATATATATAATAAAGGCAGTGTCTTGTTGTTGTTTTTTGTAACTCATGGTTTGACCAAAATATAGGTAAAGTAAATTTCTAGGATGTATATTTTCAAACTCAACTATTGCTCCAAAGCAAGTTTGACCATGAAGTCTCAAAATAATTCTCATGACAAAATGGCATCATCATCATAATCACCAAAAAAAAAAAAAAGCACTTGCTAAAATTTAGAGAGAAAATATGCTTAAAGCCTTTTCTCTTAGGGGGCCAATAATTGAAAAAGTTTTCTGCTGCCACCTAAAACAACCAAGGAACTAAAAGTACAGAGTATGAACCTTGCACAACACCATTATCAACCATAATCAAAAAGTAAAAAATATCCTTTTCGTGGCTACTGCACTTCTCAATTCCTTAAAAGAGGAAGTAATCCATGCATTAACTCTCTCCATGCTGAAGGCAACTGAACATGTCCTAAAGGACCGGCGCCTGTGCCTAACTCAGCAGGTAGAGGGTTAATGATGTGGTAGAGTCTGTACCAGTATTTTGGAAATCAGTATAATGAATTATGACTCCATAGCATGTTGTGCAAAGGTTAAGTCTGTATGCACCAATAATATAATATATTCTAGTTCCTAAGTCACAAGAGCAACCTGGTATTATGTGCATGTCATAAATATGGCTATGCCAACATGATTTCAAAATCAATGGTTTTAACTGACACGTCCAGCATGAAAAACTAAAAAAGAATATCATGCCAGTGATTTTTTTTTTCTCTCACCAAGTGGAATCTATTCTAGAACTGAGGTAAACGACTGAGAATTGGGGAATAAATGTTTATACTGGCCGCAATAATAATAATATTATTATTTGAAGTCAAACATGTCATACAATGATTACAAAGAATAGACTATTGAAAAGTTGGTAGTCAAGTGAACATACATTCAACATGACCAACGGGGTTGAAAATATCAATAGGATAGACAAATAAACATACATTTCATTCTAATGAGTACACAATGTCACATTCACAGTCAGCACATGAAGTTGAACAACATAACACACAATTTTTCGGACAGCGAACTTGCTACAATGAAACAATGAACAAGACTTTCATTTGGGGAACATTATATACTAATTACATTCGTCTAACTTTCCAATAGTTCAAACCTCCTATTTTCAAAAGTGGTCAACATACATTTTCGAATCTATCCACGCAGAAAAACATGAATCATAATTTAAAAGGTCATGGTTGTCCATTGAACAACCAAAGGTTTGTCCATGAACAACCAAAGAATGGACAATGAAGGGATTAGGCAGTTAATACCAGAGTAGTACATAGAGGTAATATTAATTATTTATTTCATATTTTAATATAATGAATTTTCCTGCCAAAGCTTTCTCCGAGAGGTCATATGTCTGCTGAGGTATAGGAAACATGGTTAAAGTAGATAGCCGTTGCACACTGTCTTAATTGGAAGCTTTTCATGTGTGTGGTACAAATAGAATAGATAATTAAACAATTTAATTGTCCAAACCTGGAATGATTGGTTAGGACATGTGTGAACGAAAGAGAAGCCTTTTTTTTGGCAGAGAATAATCTAACTTCAAAACACTCCGCGTTGAACAGAAATCCGCAAACAGTACTGCATAAAAATTTTAAAGTGCAAAAGTCGAGAAAAAATGCTTTGGTCATCGAAATTGAAATGGCAATTATCATTTACTTGCACAGTATATTTTGCGATGTTGAATTACAGAATCGAACATAATCACATTGGGAAATTGAAATTTAACACCAAAAGCTTTGATGAAAAGCTAAGCAATGAGAAATTTCTGGAGAAAAAATAAATTTGAGGTATGTCACCATACCTAGTATTTTAGACATGACATACCGGGTATGATAGACACTGATATTCCAAAATTGAAGATGATTTATACAATAGACATTTACTTAATCAAGTGCCTGTGAAACCATTATTCTATGGCATCGAGTTTGCAAGATGAGTATAAAAAATTTTTAAAGTAATAACAATCATATTTAATATCATTCTATATTGAAAACTTGGATAAATGACAACCTGTGTACTATTAATATAGTAAAATACTAAATTAATAGTAATAATATCGAAAATCTTGTTTATGTGTCCGTCAGCTGTTTCATCGAGTAACAGATTGTGACACTATCGTACATGACAAAATGGTCATTCTTTTTGTGAACAGAAACCTTAATCAATGGTTCAGAGTTAAACATCACACTAACGATTCCAGTACTGTAAGGTTACTGCTATAAAACACAATGCCGTAAAATATGTTATATTTAATCATTTTATAATAACCCACTTGATACTCGATAGGCATAAAAATATTTTTAGTGAACATATTTCCTGCCTGTGTAACCCAATATCTGGTGGGTTATTCTCCAATTTGCAAAAACAAGAAAGAAGTCGGAAGTTGAAACAAATATTGTGAATGCAACAGTTACAAGATGTTCATCTGGTTGCACGTGTGACATAATATTATGTAAAATGAAGAATGGATATTTTTACATATCCAATCTTGTACAGTTTGAAGGCCGAGGTCAAATTATGCAAACTAATAATGGTACATATCTGTAAACGTGGTACATATCTGTAAACGTGGTACATATTTGTGCACATACACTTGTCCGTAAACATTGGTAAACTAGAATTTTACTGCGATCAACGAAACTATAACGTTGCAGTATACTTGCATGAAGTTCAGAATACTACAGCACAGAAATGTTGGTGTATATATTAACCATGGGTAACAGCATGTGAATGGCAAGAATTTTGTTCCAGGTGAACATGGTACACACACTTAGCAACATATTTTCTAATATTTCAGTTACCATGGATATGAGGCACTGTCCAAAACAAAACAATCCAGAAAAAATACAGAACTGGAATTGATATTATTATTTTTACCCAACAAATAATAAAATGTTACACGGAAAATTTTATGGACCGATTTCCACTGTTAATATCGGAGATGAGAAAGCCATTTCTTGACGGTCTTGGCAAATATAACGATTCCACTTCTCTCTATGAGAAGATGTGGAAATAAAACATTGTCTACCTGAGTGACATGTGACATGGGCCAGATTTTTAGCTCATTTTTGTACACTGTTTTTCTCTCGCCGTAGCTGCCTGAGAGTAGATTATCATTATGTCACCATTGTCCAGGGGTGCGTTCAAAGACACAAGGACTCAGTAAGCCGCTTAGCTAAACTGGTTCCCTGTCCCGTGTACGGTTCATACGACTCTTGAGACAGTGGCTAGTTTGGTAAACTGCTTGCAAGTGCTTGTTTCTTTGAATGCACCCCAGATATAACAGAACAACCAGGAGAAAATTATATTTTCCCCCAAAGAAAACGGCCATAAGATGTATAATAATAATAATAATAATAATATCATGAAAACTTTTGAGAATATTACAAATTGTTCGATGTTGCAGTCGTAAATGTTAAATTTCAAAGATTTGACATGACGGTACAAAATGACTTCTATAATACCATTACGTAATAATAACTTGTTACCGTGGCAACAGAGACAGTGGTCGCCACCGTTTTCCCCCCATTAGGATGGGAATAAATGGTGTTACATCTTTACTGTCCATCACAAGATAACTAGATTAGTGAGATATAATGCAGACCCCCATCAGAGACGTATACTGTTGCTTGTTCTCATTAGCACACATCGAGTCAGGGAAATAGTATCTGCAGCTCCAGATACCATCAGATGACAACTAATAATGAGTAGTGGAGTTATTTCTTTGTGATTTTTTTTTTTTTACGTACATACTTTACATGGTGTAGTATTACATGCTATCAGATTAGCATTTATACTTTCCTGAACTTTGAATAAATGGCAACTAACAATTACTCCACACATGAACACCTCAAGTAGGGTTGTAGCTGAGAGAAAATAAACCAACATCACTGTCAGAAATATCAAAATAGGGATTGCTTACCAATATATTTTTTTCGGTAAAGAGAAGAATATCGTTACAATTCTAATCTCGCAATCTCTTCGACATTTTACACTGGCATTGCCCAATCCCAATCTCTTAATAGAAAGGATAACTGTCAAGAAGGCTTGACAAGACGATTCTTAATACGATTTAAATTCTAAATTCAATCGCCTTGACAACGAGCCTCTTTCGACTGGTAGCACTACTTTCATCTAACGAGGGCCCCTGACACATCTGGAATATTTAACAAACTACGATAAACGACACAAAATTCGGCAAAAAGAAATAATAATAAAAAAAATAATAATAATATGTTCGCCGAAGCAATGATTACCTGGGTAACGCAGTGATACAATCCTGAGTAGGTACGAAGAACAGTGAATGAGGAAAGCTTTGAGGCGACTGTTTTGGAGGTGTACTGTAGAGGTAATTCTGATCAGTATTATTATGAAATATTGAGCTAGGTTGACATGAGGCACAAAGTTGAAGCAGTAACAGTGATCACATACAAAGCATGACATGTAAGCACTCGGCAATAACCAATAACAGACAGGCCTTTTAAACCATGTTAACTCGTGAGGAAAATAGCATTTGAGGTCAAAGTGTTTTTTTTCAGTTTTTTTTTGTGGTGCGGGTAAACGAAACCACCAAGATGCAGAGTCACATAGAATATATATACGTATATAGACAATTGATAATCAGCTTGTGATACAATTTTTTTATTATTTTTTTGGTTTTTATATTTTGGGAGGTGATAGGTCTAAAGCAACAACGTAACATTTGTGATGGAAAAAACGCATACATTTTAATTATACTTAAATCTGAAAGTTAACAATAGTACTGTACCCGGTAATTGTTGTGAGCAATTTATTGCTAAACATCGCAGTGGGAATCTTTCACCCATACGCGAAATCCATATCAAAACGGTCAGCTAAAAAATATTTTTTAAATGAACAAATGCAACCTATCTGTAACCTATTTGTACAATATTTTGAATTTGAAATGAATCCAGAAGTTCACAACATTTCCTGGTTAATGACAATTTTCCTAGACAGTATGGTGAACATAAACATAGGTCAGAGAAACTACCAGATAATCATACCATAAGTTCATCAAACAGCGACAAAACAAAACACCTTTGAGGTATTAAATGTCACTATCAACACAGACCGTTAAAAGATTTGAAGTGTACCTTTTAGGACTTCAGGTGTTAAACTTGAGGTAAGCATATATCATCGTCATCATCAACATGATCGAGGTCGGGCAACATGAGGTAACCTTGGTAACAATGTCAACAATAACTCTCTTTGAGATCAGCACAGCCTCTTGGTTGACTAACTCTAATATTAATATTCAACATTCACAAAATGACGAGAAACCGTCTGTCCTGAAGAAGCGTGTGATGTTTTATGAACAAGACATCCAGCGTGTACATATATATCTGTAAGACATGAAAGCGCGAATCAACCCGTAGCCCGCGAGAAAGCATATAGATGCACTTGCATAGGACAGCGCCAACGAAAACATGTACGATTAACTACTACTACTACTACACTATAATCTATTGCTGACAGTGGCCATGACCTGACATCCCCACCCGTTGTCCCCACCCCCATGACATCTCCGCCCTCCCCCTCCCCCCACCCCCCAGCCTGTAACAAGCTCCACCCATCTCCATATTTGAGGTAGTACTGGTCA
Organism: Lepetodrilus elevatus; assembly: GCA_034780755.1. Classification (NCBI taxonomy): domain Eukaryota; kingdom Metazoa; phylum Mollusca; class Gastropoda; order Lepetellida; family Lepetodrilidae; genus Lepetodrilus; species Lepetodrilus elevatus. The sequence continues at coordinate 8,306 of JAVCKZ010042559.1, read as the reverse complement.
TTAGGCAAAAGCCAAATATATAAAGCGCAAATTCGGCAATTTTTGTAACCAGGCGCTGTATACATTGATACACATGTACATACATATATAATATATATGTGAGTAACTCGCTGTCAAGCATCGTACCTGCTAAATAGTTCTGTGTGCGGCATATGTACAATTTTCAGCTATCAACACAGAAACGGCAGTGGCCATAGACAGTAGTGAGGTACGGTACGTCTGTAAAAATTAGGATTTTTTTCCTTTAAAAAAAAAAATCTTGTTTTTTTTTGTTTGACTGAATTTTACATGTTTAACATGCTTCAACACTGACCAACATAAAACAAGAATCAAAATCCACGATAGGATTTGGAAAGGAAAAAAATCCACAAAAGTTAACAGTGGAGTACTGCAAACGAAGCACACAAAATACACACGGGAAACTTTGCTAACACAATAACCCATAATAACAGCAGGCAAAACCGTGTATTATAATATATATACAAAGATATACTTGTAACTAATCTATAAATAACCACAAAGAGTTGAATCATGCTTGTACATAAATCTATAGATCATGAATTATTTCTAACAATTTCAACTTTCAAAGTTTAATATCAATTCATTAACAAATCAGTTGCAAACTTGCATTTATAATTAATTCGGATAAACAGTGAAAACAGTTGCATCTAGTCTAACGTTGAGGTAGGCATATATATAATATTATAAATATATCATATATCATAAGATCCTGGGTACAATTTTAAATGAGGTATAATATGTATTAATACCAATTTGGGAGAATACCTTGAACAATAATTCTTTTAATTAAATATTTTATCGATTAAAATATTTATGGTTTTAGTTGCATTAATTTGGACGATATGCAATCAACGATACAGAGGAATTTAAGAATTATTAACAAAACAAAAAGTATGACAAGTTTGACTAGTCAGAAAGAATCATGTACTAGTATTTGAAATATTATGAAAATAATTAGCTTTCAGTCTTCGAAAGGCATTGAATGTTAGAGAGTACACTGAATGAATTTAATATTTAGATTATGAATTTGTCACATTAATTTAAAACTTTAGTCTTTATATTCATATGATAATAGGTCGCAATCAAATTTTCAAACCACATTCTACGATCCAAAACGTAATTATTTATATTCTAAATTTGTCACATTAATTAAAAACTTTATATTCATATGATAATAGGTCGCAATCAAATTTTCAAACCACATTCTACGATCCCAAACGTAAATATTTGACTTGACAAGAATCCACTTTTATTTTTAAAGAAGCAGTTCTCTAGCAATCTGTCTTTAATCAGAAGAATGGCTAGCAGACGGGCATCACAAAGGCATGTACAAGACAGGCATCACAAAGGCATGTACTCCTTTAATCCCTGAGCAAAGACTGATGGTTTTACTGGGCACGGAGGAGGATGAGATGAAGGGAGTGGTGAAGGAGGCACGGAGGAGGATGGGATGAAGGGGGTGGTAGAGGAGGCACCGAGGGCTCTAAAGAGGAACAGATGAGCAGAGGGTCTCCCCTCATGCATTATTACCCCGTTACGCAATAGCCACAGCTGTTAGACTTACAAATCTGCCTTTCTGATTGCATGTCATGCAAAGGAAGAGAATCCTCCTCCTCCTCTTCTTCCTCCTCCTCCTCCACCTCTTCTTCCTCCTCCTCTCCCTCCCCCACCCTTTAATTAAATCAAACTGTAGCCAGTTCTAAAGTCAATTAGACATGGTTAGATAAAGTGATGCAACCCATCCTCCTTCTCAAATTTCGCCACATCAAAGCTATGGGTGGCAGCCATCATGGTTGTAGTCTGCATCCAGTAGTGGCAGAAGCTGTGTCATGCCCTAACACTAACTTCAGTGGATCCTCTATGTTAACCCTCAGAAGATTAATGCTGCTGTTCTTTGATTCCATATCCCCCTACCCTCCCCCTGTTGCCATCTCCACCAAATGCCGCCGCCTCCCCCACCACCCCGGGATTGCATTATTGAATAATTCTACCTCTGTACAAGCCATGCACAGGATGTCAAGAGTGGCACGTCTTTGTGATGATACCTAAATTAACCACCTAAATTGTAATCTGATATCTTTGATGTGGCATCATTAGGATAAAATTTTATGAATGAATTTGTCTCATGGCTTTGAAACTTTGTTAAGTTTTAGCGTTAAATGCAAATTTGAAATGTTTCCAATTATTCAATTTTGAAAGTTATACGATGCATGTAATCAGCCGATCTTGAAATATTAGAGTGGGGGTGTTTTTCCAGGATTGCTGCTGATTTTTCCAAAGTTAATAAAAATAAAATATTTAGCTGTCAGCGGTGGTATTTCATAGTTTCAAATATTGACATATTTTGCATGTTTTTAAGATTATCAGTTGATGGTGGATTAAACATTTTAGACCAAAAGCTTAATTGAAAAGTTTTGTGCAAATTATTAAAGGGGCAATTCCATCAAGTTTTATTAACAATAAACATCAAGTTAACTTGACAGATTTGGTCAATTAATTTTCATCGGACCTTCTATTAAAATTTGTTTAATTTTTCATACTGGTAATAGAAACATTCTATCAATTGTACAACAATATTTATAATTTAAAGTTGCTTATGCTTTTGTTTGCATTCAGTGTACTCACATCCTTGAAATTATTAAATCTGGACGACCGCGACCACTATAAGTGAAATCAATAAATACTTTTACTTTTAAAAAATAACCACAGGCAATGCGTAGGACGCCGTAGGTAACATACACATTTAAATTCCTCTGTAATTTCATACGGTTCTAAGTTACTGATATAATCAACTCGGCATCTTTCAGCCTTCAATGACGAAGTATTTATCTTGCGATTGGCTAATTAGACTCCAGTAATCGTGTGCATACAAGCGTGTACGAATATTACGAAATACCTAGTACCTTGGTTTCATCTCCTGGAGAAAAAGCTACATCTCGTCGAATGCTGAGGTCTGTTACCATAGCAACATGGATTTGCGTGAGGTAGTACCAAAATAAGCACTTTGGTGCCTATTTTGGTGCGGTTGACCACTGTGTGGCCCTTGCTCAAGGCCATGTCAATATTGTGCAAGACTTATAATTACGCACATGTATCGGAGAAACACAGAACCTCAAAAGTATCGTTTGTAACAAACAGAGACCCCCTTCCCCATATAACCTAAAAATTATTATACCTGATGTATCCATTAATATAATTCTACAGAGTAAGAGAAATATTAATCATAATATAATAATGATATATATTTTCATGTGCCTATAGATTATAATAATAATTTATGAGAAAAGAAAATGCTAGATATTTTTTTCGTCGAAGAAGTCAAGACAAAAACGATCAATAATTTGCTAGTAACTATTTTTAAAACTGTACGTAAATGGGAGATGATATAATCGATAAATAGGACCATCACATTAACTTTGGTACCGGTAAGCGGAGGATAAAATAGAAATTTTGACTTGAATGATAAAACATGGAAAAGGTACGGGAAATTATCCAAACAATTTAAAGACAATATATTTCCATTATTCTGATTCAGGAATTACGATTTGGCAAGTTATAAATTCATTCATTAACATCATTATAGATAAATGTTTCCTTTATTTAATTTTAATATTTAATTTAGCATATTGTAACAATAATTGTACAAAATGTATTCTTGAAATTGGTAACAAACTTTTAATACAGTACATACTAGTAGTACATACACAACATTATTATAAGAATATTTATAATTAATTTTTGCTAAAATAAAGAAAACTAATAATGGTTTCATTTTATACCAACTCTCAAAAGCAGAATTAATTATGTATAATTAATCATTATTATTGGTCAATCGATACGATTTGAAAATGAGGAGGTCTGTCATACATGAGATCAGTCGCAGACATATTCTGGCGAGATGGATAGCTGATGACACTGCTTATAGCTAACAGTACACAGCACGAGGTAGGCAGGTATACGCGGTTTTTAACAACAGTCTTGCACAATGTAGACGCTGAGCCGAGAATATTGGACAGTGCAATGCAGGTGTGAAACTGATAAACTTTGTGGATCAACATTGATGATATGCCGAGCAGAAATCAACACTCAGCAAAAATATCTATATAGTAGATATATATGTAATAATAATAATTGTAATCAGGCAACAAATATTTATGTCTCGTCGGGGAGACGACAAGAAATTAATTAAAGTCACAGCGTGACACTACTAAGCAGGCATCTCAAAAATACAAAATATTTGCAAACAATTTGAGCTAATAAATTATTATACAAATCCTCACAGAATAAACCAACATATTTTTTCGAGGAAATCAGATATAATTCCATCACTATGTACAGAATTTGTTATAATATATATCCGACTTTTAATTACAATTGAAACGTCAAATCTGAATCGAAAAACCGACAAGAAATTGGTGTCCAGATGGATTAACGGGTAACAATCAAGATCTAGTCCAAATGGTTATTATGAAAGTTAGAACTGGTATGCTGCATAATTGCAGAACAGAATAATGAAAAATATATGTTGGCTGAATCAGTGATGAGGGTAAACTAACAAGCAACATTGATAGATACTTTGTAACTAAGTACATAGAAAATCCCTGAGCTGAGATGCCGTTGGCTTGACAATTAGTCACCTGAGAAGCATGCCTGAGCATATGTGGATAAAGCTGACCTTCGCGGTCCATTGACAACAAAGCAACTTGTTTTTTTCCGTATTAAAATACCTGCACACGATTATTTCCAAAGTCCACCACAATCAAATACCCGTCTGGGGACACGCAGAGCCCTGAAGGTCGGTCCATCTGGCTGGGACCGGAACCCTGAGTGCCGAACTTGCACAGGAAGTTTCCGTTAGGCTGGAACACCTGAATCCTGTGGTTCCTGGAATCGGCGACGATGATGTTGCCCTCCTGGTCGACGGCGACGCCCTGTGGACGCAGGAACTGGCCGTTTCCGCTGCCCTCGGTTCCGAGGAACCGCGCGGACTGGAAGTCGGAGTTGATGACGAGGAGTCGGTGGTTGTTGAAGTCGGTCACCACGATGTGTCCGTCGTTGTTGAAACATACCCCGCGTGGGGAGTCGAAGTGCTTCCAGAGGGGTCCCTCGAAGCCGTACTTGTTGAGGAACTGTCCCTCCGACGTGAACAGCTGCACGCGGTGGTTCCGCGTGTCCGACACCAGGATCTTGCCCTCGGAGTTGACCGCCACGTCCCACGGGTAGTTGAACTGTCCGTTCTTGTTTCCTTTCTCGCCGAACTTCAACATGAAGTTTCCGTCGAACGTGAACAGCTGGACGCGATGGTTGTCCTTGTCGGCGACCACGATGCGACCTTGGCTGTCGACGCAGACTCCTGCGGGGCGGTCGAACTGGCCGTTCATGGAGCCGGGAGTGCCGAACTTGTGATGGAACGTTCCGTCGGGATTGAACACCTGCACGCGGTTGTTGCTGCGGTCTGCGACGATGACGTACCCCTCTTTCTCGCAGCAGACTCCCCAAGGTCGACACAGCTTCCCTTCGCCATCACCTTCCCCGCCGAACTGATAGATGGCTCGTCCCACCGAAGTGTAGTTCCTACCGCTTCTCGCGTTGACCGTGAACGGACTCTCGCGGATGTGCTTCCCGCGGATCGTCGCCGAGATGACGTGCTGGCCCTCTGTTTGCGGGCGGTAGCTGACGGTGTATGTGCCGTTCTGTCGGTCGACGATCTCCGTTCGGTACAGGGCGCCCTCTGGACTCTGAACGATGATTTCCAGTGGGTCGCCACCCATTACTCGCCCCTCTCCGTGGTGATCCTTCGTGTGAACCATAAACAAAGCTAGTTTTCCTTTTAAAGCTCGCTTCAAGCCATCGCCGGTTACAAACGAATTTGGTGCATAAGCGCTACTGCTAATGAAGCCCATCTTGCTGATAGCGTTGTACAAAGCAGCGTCGGGAGGAGTAAATATAATGTTGTCATCTTCGTGTGGCTGCATGTGGCCCCTGAGACGTCGCATGTTCTGTATTTCAGACACGATACGATCTTTCGTTTTCAAAATGTCAATATCGGTACCCGTATTCAGTAAGACTTCCACTTCATCCACAGTTTGACTGAGAGATGAAAGTCCATGTTTCAAGTCATCAACTTGCAGATGAAGAGATTTGGCTTTCACTTGGCGGATCTTCTCCACCCGACGTAGCAACTCCCTCTCTCGTTCCTCCAGGCTGGTCATGTGACGACGTGTGATCGTCCTGACCTCTGTGGTGACCGCCTGTGCTCGAACTTCGACCTGCTCGGCCATCCCCTGCGTCAGATGGATACTCTCCTCAAGAGCCTTGATACCGGCTTTGGCATCGGCCAGAAGTTTCAGCGTGATGGTCTTGGAATTGTCAACAGCGTCCTGGAGATATATGAAGCTGTGGCCAATATGCTCTGCCATGGTGCACTCCCGGCAGATCGCCTGCGAGCACGTGTCGCAGAAGAGTCGCAGTACCTCGTGTTCATGGACCTCGCAGCACGTCAACCCGCCGCGACCGCCACCAACATCGGAGAAGAGGATGGGCGACGCATTCTGATGCGAAAGGGAGTGCGGGGAATATTTCAAACTCTGTAGTCTCTCAATGTAATGATCTTTAGTCAGCCTTACACGCTGGTGAGCTTTCACACAATTATCACATAAATATTCATTACAATTCTTGCACAAAGACGAAGCTTGGCTTCCTTCATCACAAGAGCTGCACCATCTTGTCAGGCCCCTCTCTCGTTCCTGCTCGCCGTTTTCGTACTCGTCCTCGTGTGATACCATCACGTCGATGATGTTGTTCATGAAAAAGTTGGAGGGAAGACTTTCTAATCCGGCCGAATTTAGGGACACCGTCTGTTGACAAGTGGGACACCGGAAGCTGACCCCACCACGTCCCCCTCCCCCACACGCCCCGGAATCGCGTAACTTCGTCTCCAAACACTTCTTGCAAAACGTGTGCAAGCATGGTAACACACGAGGATCGTCGAATCTGCTCAGACATAGGGGACAGGACAGCGGCTCACCGAACGAGTCGGAAAATGCAGCCATGAGCGAAGCATGAGGTAGAAGTACGTTACCCGTGTTCCTGGCGAAAACCTTGGGCCTCACCATTCACATTGTAAAGTACCTGCTCAACGATCACTTCGTCTTGTATTTATGTCGTGCTCTCAACATGGCGACCGTTCACTTCCCTGAGGTACTAGAGATTTGGAATCCCCAGCACACATAGCAACTTTCGAGGTAGATACGGTTAAAAGTTGGCTCACCCTGTCCTTGTTCAGATATCCATCGAATTAGTTGGGCTGCCACAGGAAGATAGAGGGAGGCGCCATCTTCTAACACTTGTGAGGCGTGGCTAACCAAGTTTTTCTCGTCAATCAAGGATTGACCAATCAAACGTGTTCTTATATCGAATAGTATGGCAGTGCTTCGTACTATTTTTCCACGACGTATTATTAATGATGTTAAGTGAATGAGATATTACCTACCAACTGTGGTAAATGAATTGGCTACAACAACACATTTGTAATAATTATTTTATTTCTAAATTTTTATGAATAATAATATGTAATATTCTCAAAGAAAACTATTTTGGTAAACTTGATGTATGCATGTATGAAGGTATGCTGTTAGGATAGTAGTAGCGAAAGTTGGAACCTTGCCGGCTGATATGTAGGTCGAGTGAAAAACATGAGCACTGCGCCGTAGAATTTATCTATAAAACTGAATGCACAATAATCAGGCCACCTATTGATCGAATTTTCTTAGACAATATTCTACTTGCACCTTTTTCCATTAGAAGTTTAACAAATAAATTAGTACTGAAATTTAGCAAATCATTTATGCCCGTTTACATGCAGTGGATTACACATTACGTAACACACCCACGTGACGATATGCTTGGCATTTATTCAAGATTGGGGCCCAGTAAGGGTTGTACGTTTTACTGTATCAACAGCGACGTGTTTCGTCATGCCCAAATGCGCTACACGAGAAATTCTAGAGTAACCATAAATCCTTTTCAATATTATTCCAGATTAAATATGAATCGAGGCCAAAGTAGTCTCCTTTCCCCATTCTTTCAACGTTGGGGGAAAATTGTTTTCCTACCTAAAATAAAACAAGAATGTTATTATTTTACTCTGAGGTTCTAATGGTAGGCTAGTCCATGTCAAAATCTTAAGTTTCGCATGTATTCTTTCAAACTAAAAGCTCAATTCTTTAGTTTCCTTATCAATATAATCGACATCGGGATATGCATAGTAGAACAAAATGTCGCAT
>JAVCKZ010042448.1:0-19063 GCA_034780755.1 Lepetodrilus elevatus | reverse complement strand
ACTACTACTACTACTACTACTACTACTACTACTACTACTAACTACTACTACTACTACTACTACTACTACTACTACTATCACCACCAATAATGATATTAATAATAATAATAATTTCCATGAACAAGTGTACAATAATTCTTGCATAACTGTATCGAAAGTAAATTTCCTCGTTATCATACGTGCTGACTCTCCCATATTACTTCGTATCAGAACTTTAACTACATGCATGCGCAGTCCTGATACTGATGAATATACCAAATCAAGGGAGGTGCGCATAAGCTGATGTCAGTAGTATTTGAACTTTGACCCTCTCTCTGAATGTCCTAGTATATAAACCCAGTCGGGGCGACTCGGGGACTCAAGTGATGTAAAACCTCTCGTCCTTCACACATCATGGCCGCAGGGTTATTACTATTCCTTGGTGCCATATTGGCAACTGCTTTGGCAGGTAAATAATTATTTGCTTCTTTAGTTAATCTTAATATGTGCTCAATGATTTGATTCATCAGTATTACATATTTAAACAATAGTTTCTATTAATTGAATGAATGTATTATACCTTATTGAAAGAATAATTGATTTCGCTTAATCAGTATTTGATTTTTAATTATTTATTATAAATTTAGCAGTTACATAGTAGTTCTCTATTAATTGAATGAATTTATATATCTTTATAAAAAAATAATTGATTTCACACTTAACAAGTACAGTTTATATATAAACAAAATGGATGCGCAAGAATTAAACTATTTGTTTAGGAAATACATATTTAATCCCGTATAAAATAATATGCTTTTACTACTGAGTATTCCTTAGGTATTAATGTTCAAGAATAACGATGTAATTAGCATTACAATAGCTTATTGTCATATGATTTCGATGCATTTCTAACTTGTTTCTTATGAAACGCAAATGCAAAGTTATTGACCACATTGCCCAGAACGGAAACTTTGACAATCAAATCTTTGTGTGGTCCATATATTTTTAGAACAATACTCGTTGCTAATTGCAGTAATGTATCATATAATTGTACTGTTGAAATATATGTTCATATTATTTTATGCATAGCTTCAATAATGGTGCGCTTATTATATTCTTTTTACATTTTATATTATTTATAGGTGTACTTTGATTTGAAAATTATTTAATATTTAAAAATTATAAATATCTAATGATTGTAAAAGTTTACTACATATATAGTATTCGATGTCTAAGATTTTTCTTTTGATATCTAAAATTGTCGCACGCTTTCTACTACCATTATTGATGATATTTTATCGTTAATTCTCTGTAGGTTTTACATTGAATTCTAATAACAAAATCTCACTATATGATATACATGTACTGGTAACATGCACACCGCAATTCATCAACCTATTGGCTGATGCACGACTGGTTGTCCGAGTAAAGGACCGACAAGTACCAATAAAATACTAGTAATACAAGTATTTTCGTCAAGTTTAAATCTGCATGAATTGTTGTCAACTATGACGCTATATTCACAGTGTTCTTCGGTACTTAGATTTAGAAAATCCTAACATTTCATTTGCTTCCACAGGCCCAATTAACTACAGAGATTTTGACGACGAGGGGACGTCATGTGCAAGAACATGCACAGGTGAGATTAGTTATGTATCCCATTTGATGTCGGATAGCTGATGGCGCTACATCATTATCCTGAATCAACGGATCAGTGCGCGGTACCCAGTGTGCACTCATGTAACTTCTCAACCCGCTGGGAGGTATACACATGCAGTTAGATTGTCAGTATACCTCTGGCCCCGAGATTACGAAACTTTCTGAGCACAAAAACGTACTCAGACTATGACGTCACATGACATTTTATGAAAACAATTCTGAGTTGAGGACGAATTCGTACTCAGAAAAGTTTCGTAATCTCGGGGCCTGGACTTGTGTATAAAAACTTTATATATGCCATATAATATAAACCAAATAAAGAGCCATGCAAACGAAACGTTTAAGAGTACGAACTCATGTTCAACTCAAAGTTTTATTCACAAATCCCCATATAAATTTACTTGATCATGAAATCGTACTCAAAGAGTTTCGTAATTTAGTTGCGGATGTTTTGTACAATCTGTATTTTACCTTCTTTTTGTTTTGTTTTGTTTAGGATCAAACAAGTTCAACTTTGTTCCTGGCACGACCTACGAGTTTGACTACAACGTCCAGACTACAACGTCCATGGAGGGAGCGTCTAGTGACAGCGCGATCATCGGCATCCGGGCAATAGCGGACATCGAAGTCCTCTCCAAGTGTGAGATGGCCCTCGTGGTTAGTGACGTCATCAATTCCAAACCAACGTCCTGAATTAATCTCATAAGGACAGTAATTTTAGTCTAGTCTTGTGTGTTTCCGGTTTCTAGCTTCCGGTGACATACGGAGATAGATATAACATATAAGATTTCCCCCCTAGACGATCATCAACTTTATTCTAAAGGGAGATCTACAGTGTGTTAGGGATACGTTGTAAATGTATCGGTATATTGCTGCCAAAATGCCTCCCGTGGTCTTCGAGCAAAGACACGTTTTTTAATTATCACATAAGTTTCATAATTATGTGAGTTTTCTTATATTAAATGTATCCATATGTTATGTTAGAAGAAACGAAATGCATATTATTTGGAAAAGAAAAGTGGAAACAGAATACCCTGGGCAGGTATTCTCGAAACTTCGTAACCTAGCAACTTCTTAGACACAAATATATATATTTAAAATTGACACAAGCAGAAAACCAGAGGTCCTATTCTCGAAACGTACTTACGAACTTCTTAGCTTAAGAACAGTTCGAAGCCATACTATAAGAATCGCTAAGATTGTCTTACGATCGTAAGAACGTTTCCAGAATAGGCCCCCAGGCAAATTCTTAGTACTTACGTACTTCTTAGGAGTTCTGAGAATACGGGCCCTGGTTCTCGTGTGACATACTTTTGTACTCAAGTGAATTGATATATAACTACATAATTATATACTCCTACTCGAATGTCATTAATAATAAACTTCTCTGTTCAATTACGCAGCTCCGCAATGTCAGGCTCTACCAATCTGACCCAACGTCATCGACTCCCATGAAGCAATCAGATGCCAGTGGAGAGTTCAGACGGACTTTGGAACGTTACCCCCTTCGGTTCTCCTACCAAGATGGTATAGTTGAGGAACTATGCCCCTCGGAAGGCGAGAGCACGTGGGCGCTGAACGTAAAACGAGGTCTTCTGACTACCATCCAAAACAGCGTGGAGCATCTGAACCGAGATCAGAGGATCAAAGAGGTCAGTTCTGAATGACAACACAACTGCCAGATGGAAGCATTCTAATTCCAATAATTTCACAATACATTTGTGGGAACCATATACGTTCTATGAGAAAGATACAATTCATCTTTATAATCTCATACTTGCAACATACAAAATAAAATCAAGAATTAAATGCATAAGTATATAAATACAATTAATCATATCCATGGTAGCGGGCTATAGCATTCTTTCCACGAACACGCTGCCACTATACTCCATAAGTATCTTCTGCATCATGAGGCAAATAGTTTCATGTATATGTAGCCTATTTGTTATGATGTTTCAAAATTCTTACAGAAAGACGTCACCGGAAACTGCTTCACAGAATACAAGATTGTCCCCGCCTCGTGGTACGGAGGCTCGTCTTCTTTCAAGAAGGTCAAGGACATGATGGGCTGTACTGATCGTCATGGTTACCACGGCTCCGTGCACGCAATGCCATACAGAGTTCCATCTGTAAGACTTAGTTGGTATCCCCCGTCTAATGGTATTTAAACAGTGCCTGTCCTCTAGCGGCGAAAGTCGGCAGCAGGGCAGGAAACTACTGTACCCATTTTATAAAACTCACCAATATTGTGTTGAAAGTTGTTTAGGAATATATACTAGCAAGATATTTACTCATGTCCATGGAATTATTATGGGATGATGAACGTTGATTACTTGGTCGTGTTTCATAACGTATTATATTGAATAACTTGGATTTGATTTTGTGCTACTTCTGGCCTCGCATATGGATAACACTTCAAATCTCGTCCCGAGGAGAACTGATTTGTTTCGGGATAGATCTATAATGGAATGTTTGTATCCATAATGTATTGGTTTCTTCATAAGTATGCGATTCCGTAGGAAAGTGTAGCAAAATCCTTTAGAATGAACCCAGTACCTGTCTTCCTCCAGGAGATCCAGTCACATCCGCTTGTGAACAGTAGCCACGAGAACGAGCAGAAATGGACCAGCAACGGAATCCTGGAGAGTTCTCTGACCAGAGAGACCCACACGTTCAGACCCTTCTCCAGAGCCACCAGCGGTGCCACGACGAACATCCTCCAGAACCTCAACTACAAGATCCAGAGACCAGGAACTTCCGTACGCTCAGAGGCCATCGGCTCCAGGGCAGACCTCATCTACGAACACGTAGACGGCAACGGACAGCGAGTGGATTCCAGGAGAGAAGCCGAGAACAAGCTGCAGGAGATTTGCCAAAGCACGCGAGAAGACATCCGTCCAGACACCCCCCGTCTGTTCTCAGAGCTGGTTTACATCATGAAGACCATGGATTCAGCCGCCATCAAAAGTCTGTACAGTCAGGTCAAGGAAGGAACATTTTGCAGTGGAAATAGCGAACGAACAAAGTAAGTACATGCAGTCCCTAATATGAACGAAGACATACATACATACATACATACATACATACATACATACACATTACAATGAATAGTCTCTGGTGATTCGTTGTCCACATTTTCTGTAGTGAAACCGTCTTTTCTTCCAGGAAATTCTTCATTGATGCTATTCCTATGGCTAGTACAAGTGCGGCAGTGGAAGTACTCGCAGAGCTTCTGATCAACAAGGAGGTGACTGACACTCAGGCTGATATGTGGATAGGATCTCTCGCATTCATCCACTATCCAACTCTGGAGATGCTGGAGAAAGTCCAGGTATAACAAAGAACTAATGATACGTGTAGGGACCATTCAACTTCCCATAGTGACAGTTAGATAAATACCGTGGATAAATTCACTCTTTTATGACTTATTTGTCTTCCTTATAGACTCTTGTTGATTCCGCTGACCTGAGCCTGAAGGCCATGCTTCCCGCTTCCACCCTCATCAACAACTACTGCAGCCACAACAAGGACTGTGGATACGAGTACGCTATTACCAACATAATCTCATCTCTGGAAAAGAAAATTGGCTACGGATGTTACGTCCGGGACGACAATCTGGAGACCATTATGGTCACACTTCGCGCCCTCGGAAACGCCGGACATGTTTCCAGGATAGCGGACAGCGTCAGGACCTGCTTCACCGAAGCCAGCAACCCTGTGGAAGTTAGAGTGGCAGCAATTGAGGCCTTCCGAAGGTTGCCTTGCACTGCAAACGTGAGTGTACTCATAGTAAAATACCGCTTTAAAATTTATGTCAAGTACATATGCTTGAATTGCCTAGAAGTGACGGGTGGAATATCTGGTTAAAAGGCAATACAGTTCTAATCATGCTAATATAAACATCTCAGGGGTATTTTAAACTTTGGACAAGTTGATGTTTACTTCCAGAGGAGCGAGTTGATGAGCATCTATGGAGATTCTGATGAGGACTCCGAGACCAGGATTGCAGCCTACCTGGGTTTGATGCAGTGCCCGACTGAGGACGTTTTGGAAAGGATTCAGGAAACTCTATCAACCGAGACGATCAAGCAGGTGGGATCCTTCGTCTGGTCTCACCTCTCCAACCTGAAAGAAACCTCCAGTCCCCACAAGCAGTCCATCCGAGCCATTCTGGAGAACAAGATCCTGCAGAAAGAATTCGATCTGGAAGTTCTGATGTATTCGCGCAACTACGAAGCATCCATGTTCGTGGAGAAGTTTAACACTGGTGCTTTGTCTGACAGTAATCTCGTCTTCTCTCAGTCGTCTTTCATCCCGAGATCGGCGATGGTCAACCTCACTGTGGACCTTTTCGGCAACTCCGTCAACCTTTTGGAATTCGGAGGAAGGATCGAGGGTATGGAATATGTCATGGAGGCCTACCTTGGACCGTATGGATACTTCGGTGACAAGAACACCAAAATGACAGCTGAACAGGTAATGTTTATAAGTGATGGATGCAACAAGCAGTAATTCATAAACGTAATTAATGGACATAACAAAATAATAATAATAATAATAATAATAATAATAATAATGAATACAAATATAAAATGTGCATATTTAAGTCAGGAAAATCCCATGTCAAAACGTCCTAACAACACTAAACCATATATTATTTCAGAGCAAGATCAACATGGAGAAGCTGAGAGGCTCTCTGTACATGAGAATGTTTGGCAACGAGATGATGTACAAGCATGTCAAGGGCATGGACTCCATAACTTCCGGTGCCGGGAACTTCAACTACCTGGACCTCCTGATCAAGATGTCCAAGAAACACGACTACTCATTCACACAGAGCGTGATGATCCTAGACAGCAGGATGATCATTCCCACCAGCTCAGGTCTTCCCCTCAACCTCACCGTCAACGGAACCGCCACCATCGACATCCAGGCATCCGGACAGATCGATCTGCGAAAGGTCGCCACCAAACCACGCAGTCTGCTTATTGATGGGACTATCAAACCGAGGTAGGCAGCATCGCTTAGTAGGCACTGGACAGGTGTTTATAACATAGTAGCGGACGGTGGTAGTGATTTTGCCGGTGATGGAAATTAAGGATGTGCAGCCTCCTATCACCTATCTTTGATGCACAATATATTCCCTCCTCTTCATGTATTTGCCTAGACATGCAATGCATTGATAGTGTGTGTCAGTATATATCAGTTTAACGTGAGATCGTCGTGTTTCAGTGGAGCTATACAGATAGCCGGGACAATGAGCATGGACGCCTTCGTGACAAAGACGGGTCTGAGGATCGTCAACACCTGGCATTCGAGCACGGCACTGAAGGGACGAGTTGAACTGACACGAGGCAAGATACTCACTGCAGAGATAGACATGCCACAGAAGAAGATGGAGATATTGGATGTTCAGTGAGTCGCAGAATATGTAACATATCAAATGAATATTTGATAACTAGTCGATCACAATTATAGTCCAAATATGCGTTATGCATTGTGCGGTTGTTGAACTATGTTATTGTATTGTTTAGCATACGATCTTTTTCATAGTTGTATCAATGGAAAACATGTATATTTATGATCTTTTTGGTAGTGCTTTTCACATTTATTTACATTTAAACAAATATTAAAACATAATTATGTTATCATCTGAAATGACGTGTGGAAGACTTGTATATATTAAAAAAATCACATCCCTTTCAGAACCAGCTTCTTCACTCTCCACGGAGACCTAGTACAGGAGGAGAAACTGATCACAGACAACAGGAAGTCGCTGAAGATGTGCACCGGAAGCAGACTGGCCGCCATTACTGGCCTGGAGCTGTGTAACGAGCTGCAGTGGTCAAACGCTTCCATGATCGAGAATGCGCCTTACTTCCCCTTCACTGGACCATTCTCCTACAACATAGCTCTGCACAAGAGGGACACTCACACCGGATATACTCTCATGTACAAACGCACAGAGGTAGGTGGAATGTCACTCTGACACCATGCAGCCACTGCTTGTGACGTAATTGTACCGTAACATAATTTATCCATTGGATAACTACTTAATTGTGCCATGAGATAACTTACCTAATTCTACTTGCCAAAAAAGCGAGTAAAATGGCACCTGCGACACCGGAAGTTGTCATAAGGGGAGACAATCCAGACTATCATTATGTAATTGAGATAATATACTTTCGTAAAGAACCACAATATTGTACTTTATATAGATTTTGTAAGTTAACATTTAATGTTATTATTGATTATTATCTAACAATCAATGTCCTTTTCAGAACAAGCAATCCAGCAGCGCTCAATTGACATTTGACACCCCAAGGTCAAAGGTCAACAGGGCCCTTTCTTTCGATATGGATCTGAATTACAAGAACAAAGTCATGAAGTTCGAAATGGTATCTCCGTGGAAAGAGGCAACCATCAAAGGTGACTTAGGAGACACTATTCACTCAATATGTTTTGTTTTCTTCTTCCAAATCATTCTTATTGAATCTTATATTGACTGCTTCAAAAACACATAAAAATAAACTGCTGCTTATATTAAACTTAGTGCGAAGATTATCTTTATATGAAACATCACATACTAGTATTATATATATATTTCGGTATAGTATTACAAACTAACATAAAAGGAAAGTGTGGAAATAAAATGTACAATAATAACTAGCCCAATGACACCTAATATAAACCTTACAATATAATTGGTTCTAAATTTCGCCTGATAATTTATTTTTGGACCTACTCGGACCGCCGCGTTATTATGAAGACAAACGTGATAATTGGACACTGGTGGAAAGGGGGGGGGGGGGGGGATTTACGCCAACAAACTGACGATAAATAGTTACGCAAAAAACTGACGTAATAGTGTTCACCAATGTTAGAGGTTTGGTGAAATTGATTAGATTTGTATTTATATTTGTAAAGCAGACTTGCAGCGGAAAATGCAATAACCCCGTTAGCATAACATTTGACATGCTTTACTTTACATATCTTATATTCTAGGCAACCTAAAAACTGACAAGAACCTGATGGGAGCGGAAGGCAGTATATTCATAGACCGGAAGGACAACTACGCCTTCATCAGCGACCTGAAGATATCCAAGGTCAAGGACGCAGTGACCTACAAGCCTCGTCTTGAGATCAGACGTCCTGGTGCCAAGGACATCAGCCTGGTTGGCTCAGTTATTACCCACGGCATGAAGAAAGCCATTGTAGATGTTTCATTTGATGGAGCCACCAAGAAGCCCATTGTCCTTAAGGGTGAGTCTCATATTGTCCTCATGGACGAGTTTTACATTGTCCATTAAAGTCTCATATTGTCCTTAAGGGTGAGCTTTACATTGTTTTTAAGGGCGAGCCTTACATTGTCTTTAAGGGCGAGTCTTACATTGTCTTTAAGGGCGAGTATTTCATTGTCCTTAAGCCAAGGGCGAGTCTTACATAGTCCTTAAGGGCGAGTCTTACATTTTCCATTAATGTCTCATATTGTCCTTAGGGTGAGTCTTACATTTCTTTTGCGTTGTCAGAAAGTTTCATATTATTTGATTTAGATTATTTGATGATTTGTTTATTTTGATTTGTGGAACACTGGCCCAATAGGTAACCTCTACTCTGATAAAAATAAAACAAAACATATGCTAGGTTTACATAACATCACAAAGCATGTGTCAAAATCAATATGATTAATTAATACTGAAATGTTGTAATTTGTTGTCACATCTTAACAAAAATAACTTATTGAATATAATTATTTCCCCAGCCAACGTCCAAAACTCAAAGGTGGAGAGGAGTATACAGGTTGGACTGAACATGGGATCCAAGGGAGATTATAGCATCCAAGGAAGTTTCCTGAATCAAGATATCGGGAATTTGATTATCAAGACTCCCGAAAATGAACTTCTCAACTTCTCAGGAAGTTCTCTCTACAAGCCCCAGAAATCGCTCAACAGTGAAATGTCCATTTTCATCCACAAACTCATCAAAAAGCCGATTACAGTGTCTTGTAAGTTTAATTTGCTTTCTGAGTTATGCAATTTGAAGGATTGTCTTCACCAATTCGATATTCAAACGATAATATCGATATTTGCGCAATGCCTAAACTTGAATGCATCCTTTTCATCGCCTAAACATATTAATGTCTAAAGCAATGCTTGATGCCTTGCACATAACCACACACAACCCGATTGTTCTCTCCTATGACAGAATCGTATACTTGGATTGGAACTTACTTTTAAAAGCCATCAGCACGAATAAGTGTAATTCGGGACCAACGGGCGAATGGATTTCTATCCCTGATATAATCGATAATTTCTAATGCTTTTCAGGTAACTTGAACATGACCCAGAGAAGGAACACGAAATACACGGGTAATGCCAAGCTCAGGTCAGACTTTGTCAACTTCAAAGTGCTAGGCTCAGTAGAGAAGAAGAAGAAGATGACAATTGCAAGCAAGTTCAGCATTGAGTACAGCGTACCCATGGTGAAGTTCATCAAACCAAACAGGCTTGATATCAGCACAAAATACCAAGACAAGAGCACCAAATCAACATCAAAATATGCTATTAATGCGTGAGTAGAATACTAACATATACATCCAATTTAGAATAATTTTCAAAAATCTTTTATGTTATACGCTGCCTATTATTATTATTATTATTATTATAATTAATGAAAAGTAACCATTCTATTCCCGAGCCAAAAGCCCTAGTTTCAAATCCCGTACAGGGAGCTTGGCATCAATGTTCGCGAACGCTATCTTTACGATGCACTTTCTGTAAAGTGGCAATGCGGTTATAACCCTTGGTCCGTGTCAGTTCAATTGGCTATTATATCCTGTAACATCAACTGCGGATCATAAACGAATACGAATGGTATGGATACAATACGAATTGATACTCCGTGTAAATCAATAATAATAATTGATAAACCATATACATAAACTAAATATTTGTGTTTCAGTAACTTCATTTCGAAGAGATACCAGGACTGGAATTTCTACACAAACGTAGGACTGACTCACAACAAGAAATCGACCAATGGCAAGATGGAACTAAAATACGGAAAGAACCAAAAAGATGTATCCAGGAAACTCACAACATCTGTTGATCTCGTCCATGATTTTTCATCCAAGAAATCTGCATTGGTCACATATGATGTCATGGCACAATACCCATTGAAGGTAAGCATCAGTCTCTTCATAACCATACATGTCCATATTTATATATACATCACCAATCAAAATGAATACATATCGACAGTTTATGAAAGGTTTATTTATTGGATTGTTATATTATATTTGTTGATACTTCCAGCATACATGTACTTCAAATTACTACAGACAAAAATTAACATATATCTGTTTCTATTGCAGCAAGTCAATATCCGACTAAATGGAAATCACGTGCACGACAACAATGACTTGGATTCCAACATGATACTTGACTATGGTGGCAAGGCGCCTGTCATTGTCAGGTTTGTCTTGAAGAAAAGGAGCACGGAAAACCTGAAGCTGTCAGGATCTTTCGACCTGAAGTCTGCTTTCACGAAGATCAATATGAATACCGACTTGACACAAGCCAAGAAAGACTACACACACCAGATTACATTGAATGTCGACAACTCCATCTCAAAAGCCACCACCACCTACAAGAATCAGAGGGGAGACATGCACATTGTGCAATCAGACATCAAGGTTCCATTTATGAAACCTCTGTCGGTGAAGGGCATCGTCAATTTGGACAAGAAGGACTTCAAGATCTCCGGAGAAGCCCATTATGCCAACCAGAACTACAGTGGCGCAACTGCTTACAAGTACACAAAAGAACCTAAAGTAAAATGGTCACTTGATGTGAAGTATCCAACTAGACATCTGATTGTGGAGGTAAAGGGAGGAAAGAAGAGAACTCTATATTTGGGATCGGTGGAGACACAGTGGGATGCTGATCGTGATTCTCAGCAGAAGGTACTCCTTGAAGCCCAGGCTGACGTCAAGTCCATTAATGACATCGAATCCTCTGCGACACTGAAATACCCATCTAGAGTCCTCAAGCTCAATCTCAACCACAAGGGAGAGAAAGCATACAAATCACATGCTGATTTTTCATGGTCAACAAGAAAACAGATATCAGTGGATACATCATTTAGGCTATCCAAGAACATGAATATTGCTGGCTTTGTGAAAGTGCAAACTCCATTCAGGAAATATGAAGATATGTCGGTTGAAGTGAGCAACAACAATGGAAAAGATAACTTAATTTCCAGAGGAGAATTTGCCTGGGGAAAGAATAAAGAAGCCATCACTGGAACCTTCACTCTGAAGAAGCCCTATACTCTGAGTAACATCGAAGCCAGCATTTCTGCCACATCTCCATTTACCGGCTTCAGAAGAATGAGCACAGACGTCATTCACAAACTAGAATGGAACAAACTGAGCACACGCATCAAGGGGAAACTGGAAAGGAAACATGCTGAAGTAAACATGTTTCTGCACAGCAATAGAGATGTCGAAGCTAGTCTAGCCCTGACATCAAACATCCCTCACATGAAAACCATTTCTATGGAGATGAACCACAAGGTCAACAACAGGAAGTATACTACCGACATGATTGTAAACATCAATGAAGCCCGCTATGTGTACGATCTGGACATGACACGCGCATTGTCTCGCTGGCAATACCAGTACGATGGAACTTTGACCATGTCCTGTCCTCATAGCCAGATGATCAGCACCTGGAAGCACAAACACACTCTGGGCGACGTCAGCACCAGCTTCACGTCAGACTGGGGACGAGGACAGATAATCAATTTGGTCTTCAAGATGGACAGATCCGTGGTCGCATCGAGCAATGTTGAATACAAACGGTCTGCAGGTTTACTGCAGAAAGCTAGGATTACGATCAGAACTCCTTTCAGCAGCTTCTCCAGACTGGAAACTGGAGTTGAATATAGAGGAGGACTCCTTGACTTCAACAGCAAAGCCGATCTTACCATTCACCCAGTCCTTGGCACATTTTCATCTGGCGTCAACTGGAGATTAGAAAATGCTGAACTCAGCGGAAAGCTGCGAGTGGACACCCCACTACAAGACTACAAGTACTACGAGATGAGTGTTTCAAGTCAGAATAACAGACATGGCGAACGACATACACTAGCTAAGATTGAGTATTACCCACGAAAGACAATGTCCTTTAATCTGAAGCACAAGCTGGACTCGCCCATCATCGTGGATGCAGTGCTGGAGACACCATTCCTTGGTCTGGAACACATCGACGTATCGTTCAAACATGCTCTGAGGCGTCATGGAATGCAAACTGACGCAGAACTCACGTATGCTCCTTCTAAAACCATCGATTGTAACCTTCAGTTGAAATGGAAGAAGTCTATAGAAGGAAGTCTCTCTGTCAAAACTCCTTTCACTCCAAAGACCAAGGTTATATTCAGACACGATGGGCCAATCACTGACTTCAAGAGCCATGGTGAAATTGAGTACGCCAACAAAAAGGGAGAGGTTGATGTAGAGTTTGAGCACGGGGACAAGACCTCTGGTACATTCACCCTGCTGACTCCGTTTGCAGGGTTCGAGGAAACGAAAGCAACCATCGTAAGGCGAGGAGGTCTCAGAAACCTAAAGTCTAAACTAACTGTGAAGTATGGAGAAGACCAGAGGATCGTTGCCATCTTCGACAACAAGTGGACCCCAAAAAATAACAGACTAAGCACCGATATCAGCATCGAATCACCATTGCTAGATGACGCACATCTTTCTATTGATCACGAAGGCAGTCTTACAGCATTCAACACCAAATTCGGGGGTTCCTATGGCAACACATACTCCATTAATTCCGCAACAGACCTGAAAATTAGAAATACAGATATTGACTTTAAATCCAAGAATGTAATGAAGAGCTCAAGAACACCAAGAACAGTAGAAATTGATTTCCATAAAGAAGGATCCTTGGATGATTTTAATTCCCACTTTATTATTGACTGCAATGAAAACAAACTTGCAGTCAATGGAGTCCTGAAGACCGTCGATGACATTGAGGGTTCACTCACTGTGAAGACGACAATCCTTAACACAGTCAGGGACATGGGCATCTCTATGAAGCACGTAGCCATCTCTGGGGGATTCACGAGCCAAGGCACCATCACATATCCGGGTAACCAGATCATCGAGGGTAAGGTCAACTTTTCTCGGACCAGCACTCTCGGACAGATTGGGGCAAACGCCGAGATTACGACTCCATTCAGCGGAAGACATACCATCAGCTACAACCACAACTTGAGAGACAACTTGAAAGACATGTTTATCACTGCTGAAGTGGGATATGGACTTGGAAAGAAGATAGAGGCTGACATTAAATTCGACATAGTACCGAAGTTCAGTGTAGTTGCAACTCTGAACACACCTTTCCAGAATATGGAGAACAATAGAGTTGTCTTCACATACGAAGGACCTATCGGACACTGCAACTCACAGGCAGACATAGACGTTGCTAGGACGACGATCAGAATGAATCTTGCCACCGCAATGAATGATCCGAATATGAATGCTGACCTCACAATCAAGACCAACATTAATGGCTATGAAGTTATCAGAGTCGGTGCCAAAAAGGAAGGGACGCTAAGAAATCTTAGATTAGAAGGCATTGTTTCTCTTGTCGATGATGTCCTTGATGTTTCTCTCGTACATCGCTTCACTGGAAGGAAACTTGTCGCTGAATTCATCTTGAAAAATCCATACACTGAAGATATAAAAGTCAACATCAGCCACAGCAGCAATCTACCCAACTTCAAAACAGCATTCCTGGCAAGCATGGGCTCTGCTACAGAAGTGAAAGGATCAGCTTCGTTCAAGAACGGAGACACTTCCATGAACATGGAGGCCGACGTCTCATACCTGCTCGCCGGAACCGGAAGTCACCAAGGCATCAAGATTGGAAAAGACGGAAATATCGATAACCTGAGAGGATATGCAACCGCTACATGGGAAGCACATGCTATTGACATCCAAGGACAGTTCAGATCTGGAGACAGAATTCACGGGGAGGTAACTGTTGCTACACCATTTAAATCTTTCAAGAACTTGGCAGTTAACTTTGACCACTCTGGTGATATGAATGCATTCACATCTGAAGGAACTGTACGGTACATGGATGACAAAGAGATCACAGGAAAGATTGACCACAGTTACAGATCTAGAAGAATTGATTCCAGTGTGAGGGTAACAACTCCATTCCAAGGATTCGAAGTGACGCAGCTGAGGTACTCACACAAAGGAGGGAAAAGACAGTTCACATGCAATGCTGATTTAGAAATTGGAACTAAAAAGATGAATGCAGAAGTCGCCTTTAGCAGATCACCTAAATACGAAGTTGAAGTCAAGTTTACACCTTCCATATTTGCTATAAAATCTGCTTCTGGTTCTCTAGACATCGAGACAAACAACTACGCCTTGAATACTGAGGTCAACATGGATGGAAGGGATAAGATATATTCTCTAGATTCCTCGATCGACATGATCAGCAGTCCCATGACAGCAGAAATGCGTTTGACGACACCTGGCCAATTCATGAAGGATAATTACATTAGCATCACCCACGAAGGACAGCTGACTGACTTCCGTTCTACCATCAACCTTCTATCTTCAGCACTGTACAACATGTCTGGGGAAGCATCACTAAAGTATAACTCGGTCTTTGATATGAATGCATTAGTCACTCTGGACGGCATGAAAGTGCAGGTTGACAATACACTTAGCAATGACAAGTACAGATCTCACATTGAGTCAACATGGTCACTCGACAAGTCGATTGTTGTGGAAGGATTATACCAGTATACTGACACCTGGACCGGGAAGGAGCTGGAGATCGAAGGCACAATGACCACACCCTTTGAAGCAGCAAGGCAGACTGGATTCAAAGTCAAGCACACGCAAGGATCTGGAAAATACACACAGAGAGTGGAAGTCGATTACAATACAGAGACCATCGTTGATGTCGACATGGAATACACCAAGGATAACAAGCACGAAGGAGTAGTTACCTTCAGGAAACCCAAGGCAATGCAGTACATCGTCTCCGGCCAGATAGACGACAACACCATCGACACCGAGCTGTTTGTTAACTGGGATAGAGACGATGCTGAGAGTAACGTGAGATTCCAGACGTATCTGAACGGTAGATCTGACTCCAGCAGTATGAGCAAGGACATCAAGATCAAACTGATCCACCCAGCGCGCACTCTGGGAGTCGTGGGGAGCATCGCCAAGACTGCAGTCAGCGCCAAGAGTACAGGACAGATCATCTGGAATGAAGATGACCGTGGTATGCTCTCGTACGACATCGACCTTGCTGACAAGACTCGCAGAAGCAAAATCATGTATGACGGAACCCTTAGAATCGGAACACCACACCGCGACTTCAAGGTAGGAGGTTCCTTCAGTAATGCTCGTGGAAACAAGGTTGTCGACGGAACCTTCTCGTGGGACGCAAACAAAGATAAATCTAAGCAGGTCGGAATCAAGGCTAGCCTAGCTCCCTCAGACATCGGCAACAAGGCGGAGATCAGTCTGCTACTTCCATCCATTGGGAAGGTGAGAGCAATAAGTATATCACTTAACCATGGCTAATTAATGCATTAAAAGCTCATTTGCAAATCTATGCATAATAATACATATATTACATATATATTTTATACATTTCTTGATAACATATTGTACTAACAAATAGTAAAAAGATGCTAATTTTAGCTCATTACTGCAAATCGCATGATAGTATGTATCACCTTACAGAGAAAAGTAACGCTGCGTTATCATTGTTACAGGACATTAAACTGGACACCGAGATGATCATGAATGATGGCCGTACTCTGCTCAGTGGTCAGACAAAGTTCACCTATTCACCTGATCCCAGGAAAGCACTGATCTTCACTTCCAAGGTGGAGGACATTTCAGTATATGACACCGCCAAGAACTACAGCGTGGTAATGGAAATGTCCCACCGACACACCAATGTAGACATTCGCCTGGATTCGAACATCGGCAGATCCGCAGATAAATTCACTGGTGGTATGAATGTCATGTATCTGACCGACAGACGTGAGAGGAAGAACTTTGCTTTGAGAGGAGAGATCGACAGGCTCAGGAACAAACTCAACATCCAGGTAAAATTTGGATTTCACTTACTCAATAATAGATTTGATATTAAATTTGATATTAAATTCAATAAAAACACATGGAACTCTTTAGCACACCACTACAATCTTTACACGGGCAATAAATAAGTATATGCATAATATGGTGTATTTTTCTATAAAGGATAAGCTGAGCAATCGCTGATTTTTGTGTATTGGAAAAAACATGCATGCACGCACTATATGTGACTATAGTCCAGTAAACGAACGTCCAAAGTATTAAGGTTCGAAAAAAAGTGGTTCAGTTGAGACACCTTCTGAACAAATTTTCTAGATCCTAAGTGCTTCGTTGACTGGACTAATATATGAATTGAATGTACGCATGTTCTTTGAGTCCAAAGAGAAGCGGATATATACAGTATGACTCTTTCTGTTGCAGATGGTTTCACCGTTGAAGAACATAGCTCTGTCAGGTGAAGTGTCCACTACGAACCCCTACGTGTTGAAACTGAGGAATGTTTATGACGACAGCCGTACCATCTACAGCGAGGTTACTCTGGACACGGAGAGAAGGTTCATCAAGATGCAGTCGAACTATGACCTTGGTGAGAAGACCTGGTTAATTTATTGATGGATTGATTTTTTTAAATGATTCCCGTTGCTGCGAGGAATATGTCTGGCCATTGTTTCACGACGGCCACCTAAAGTTAGAAGCTCCTAAAGTTAGGACACAGCCTAAGTTAGATGTCAATTTTAGAAGGGATATGACTTGTGACGTCGTCGTGAAACACTTTAGGAGGTGATAACTCGGATTAGGAGCTAAATAGTTAGGACACAGTTGTGAAACAGGGGCCTGCGATGATCAGGGAAGACTTTAGGAGGTGATAACTCGGGTTAGGAGCTCCTAACTAGTTAGGACACCGCTGTGAAACAAGGGCCTGGACTGCGATGATCAGGGAAGATGGAACCGCACGAGTAAAGTGCTGTGATAAATGTCAAGCTTATTATAGGAAGGTTATGTCAATGGTATTCAATGCATTTGTGTATTCCATTTAGTTTATACTCAGAGTATGCCATAACGTTGTTGTCAAGGATACTAGTAAACGTTGAAGTCCATGTCGAGTCTGTATTCGATAAAGGTTACATTGAGTTCATTCGATAAAGTCTCTATCAAGGGTATTCAATACATTTATGTCGCGTGTATTCCGTAAAGTTTTTGTTAAAGGTATTCCATAACGTCTATGCAAGGGTATCAGTATAATTCGTAAACGTTCTATCAACTCTATCTCCTATTTTCTCTTTGTTACACATGTTTTTCTCTTCTCTTTTCTCCAGACAAGCCGCGTCACACCATCAACGTATACGCTAACTACGTCAATTCGACCGCTGTCCAAGCGGAACTCTACAGAAGCATCGACAGCGAAAGGATGACGACGGAGTCTCTGATCGCCATGCGTCTCAACACCACCAGGATTCTGCACACGAGGATCCACTGGAGGCCGGAGCTCATGCAGGAACTGCAGGGTTACCTGGCGCAGAGGATCCAGAAGCTTGGCGGTAACAGCAAGGACACATTCCAGGACGTCTACGAATCCGTGGGACGGGAAATCGACGGCAAGTACAGGCGAATCACCAGAGCTTTCAGTGAAGACATCAGACCATTTGTGAAATTCCTGGAGAGCGAGATGGCCAGCGTGGAAAAAGAGCTTACTACCCTCCGTCGAGATCTGAAGCGGATGTATGATCGTAATGACCTGCACATCGCTAGCATGGGGAAGACCTTCACCGTTGCATTGTAAGTAATACTTGTTCTATGTGTGCTTGGTACTGTAAGCAAGATAACATATGCTTGTGGGCCACTTTGCAGGAGGTGTAGCCTTCTGTTTAAACTTATTTATTGACCAAAATATCTTGGGATTGGATTGAAAGGCTGGATGATTACGAGATCCGCTCCACAAATACGAGTATACCGGTAATATTAACAGTTCAGTTGAGACACTTCAGCATATGTATCAATAATCAGTACATGCGTCAGAAACATCAGTCTATGCAGCTGTAATCAGTGCATTTGTGACAAGGAAGACCATGAGTCTACATTAGAACCCTCCCTGCTCCGTAATGTGTCAATTCATTACTGTCATGTGTGTGTGTGTGTGTGTGTGTGTGTGTGTGTGTGTGTGTGTGTGTGTGTGTGTGTGTGTATTTAAATTCTTTGACAGTCGCCTTCCAGCACAGCTGATTTCGGCAGACTGGTCCCTCTTTGGGACGCATTTGTCTCGCAGCATAG
>JAVCKZ010042337.1:0-19064 GCA_034780755.1 Lepetodrilus elevatus | reverse complement strand
AGGGTGCCAGAATATATAGCAAAATAGTAAACGGGGCATCTTATAGCTACAGTTCTGCAGCTAGGGAGCACTGTTGTAAACACGTGAGTTTTGAGGGCTTTGCGGAAAGTCAAGAGAGTTTACAGATTTAACGGAGTCAGGCAGACCATTCCACAATCTTGCAGCAGCAATTTTGAACGTACGATCGCCGAAGTTTGATGTAGTTTTTGAAATGGTGAAAATGTCCTTGTTTTTGGATCCGAGTTTGTGGACTGTGAGAAGTGAAGTAATAAGATGTATCTGGGAGCTAGGTTGGTCTTCATGCATTCATAAACAATCACAAGAACTTTGTACTCAATTCTCAGTGGGGTTCCCTCAGTGGTACGGAAGCCAGTGGAGATTCTGCAGAATGGGTGTGATGTGATTATGCTTGGTGCACTTGGTGATGATTCTTGCCACTTAACTGTGTTCTGAAGACATTGGAGCCACCTTAATGTGCATGCAGAGACACCCACAGAAGACAATTACAATAGGCCAACTGTGATATCAACAAAGACTGCAACAGCATCTTGGTTATGTCACTGTAACCCCCGATAAATAACCTGAATATGGTCGTATTTTATTTGCTTCATTATACCAATTCAAGGGGACATAACTCAAAGTGGTAGACTAAAATATAATACGTAACAGCAACGTTTGCTTGCAATATTCCTTCATAGATCAGTTGATAAATAGCGGAACGTTCCTTTTATTCATATATAATATTCATATTTTGATAACTATCGAGTAATGGGTATCGTTTCTCGAAGCTCTCTTCGTCACTAATATAAGGGACCATAGCACTCTATTTGCCGATAGTTAATACATGGTCCCTTAGCGGCTAAGACTCGAGAGCTTTGAGAAACGATACCCTGGGCCGGTATTCATAAAGGGGCTAAGTCAGTTTTTGTTATATATTTGGTGTTCAAAAACTGACTTAAGCCCCTTTATGAATACCGGCCCTGGGCACTAAGTACATCAGTAAATAATAACTTTTGGGTGGATAAATCAAACGGAATTAGTCTCAGATAAGTATGCCTTTAAATCTTGTGTAAAACACAATATCATATCTCAATCATTCATATCATGTTTATATCATCCATTGGAGTGGGTGTCGATATTTTAACGAGTGTTGGAACTCGTATAAACATGGAGACATGGAATCATTATGCGTTGACTTGTTCCTCAAAGCTTTCCAAGCACGATGGCGACCTGCAGAGGCTGTTTAATGAGGGGGGGAAAGACTACACAAATCTAATGAATACGTCTTTATCGTACAATCATTATATTGAATACAAAACATCAAAGAAGAGAAATTATTTTAAATAACTATACACCGAAATGTATATGAAACAAAATCAATAATAAATGAAGCAACACTATTGTATTACTGTTGACAAGAACGTGATTAAATGCTACTATGGAAGGAAAATGTTTACCAAAGACAATAGTTTATTTCAATAATTCTCATGAGAAGACAGTAATTCAAGAACAGTTTCAACCTTAATCCATTTACGAAATTAATGCCTTGATATTTCACACAAATACAAGCTTACGTCTCTTGGGCCAGGAGTGACATAATATTATATGTTTTACATATTCTCGAAACAGTCCTTGATATTTATTTTGTTCACGTTGAAGAAACTGTTCTTGCGATCTGATGGGTCACACTGACATTGACAGTCCATGTCAGTGTGACCTACCTGTCCTCGATCAAACAACAATAACTGAATGAATAGAAGTCGAAATCAGCCTACATGATAGCTGCACTAATACATTAAATAATACAGAAGATGGCAATCACAAACGTATAACAAATGTAGTTACCATTTCAAAAAGCTTATTCTAAACTGTGATTCCTTCTCCAATTTCACGTTGATTGACTCGATGTATTGGAGGAGGAGAATGCTCATTAGTAAACCTAATATATACACCTAAACCTGTGATGGGTAGTAGGCTACTGCAGACTATAGGCATACTTATACTCCGTTCGCATACACAACATTTGGCCAATGATGTCAAGTTTCACATATGGAAGCATTCGTAGCAACTTCGCGACAGTCCGGATCGGAAATATCTGTGAATGCCGCTCGGTTTATCCGATTGATATGTAAGGAATATACTCCGAAGACGCGCCAATTACCGGTAGGCCGATGCCGCTTTTGCTTTTACTCTTTTCCATACAAGTTTGCATTGCCGATTGCTGTCAAGCATATTTTGTTCTACCATGGTCTTGAAGATACAAAAGCGATTGCACGTATGCCAAATGAATGTGCTTTGCATTATTAGCTCAAATTCAGTCAAAAACTACCATGTGTAGCTGTTGCAACTTGCATGCGTTCAAACCTGACAAACTGGAAAAGCAGTTTAAAGCACGCGTGTGTATTGTTGCTATGCGTTTGCATGACACTATATATTTACAAACAGGGCAAATTTACACATGTGCAAAATTACAATGACCACATGTAAATTTACCCCCAGTGTAAATTTGTTTACGTGTGTAAATGCGTTCGAATGCCATGTATATAAACGTGTGTATTTTACATGTATATGTATGTTTGCACACTTATGCCAAAAGCGTGCATGCGAACGGGATATTACAGTATGCAAAGATAGTTTTTTGTAATAGTATAACGTTCCAAACCAAACACATTAACCAGTAGAATGCGGTGGCCATTAGCATCGTGAGGGATTGCTGAAGAGTACTGAAGAGATTGCTGAAGAGTACCAATAGCAACCGTGACTAAAGCCTACATGATAGCTGTACGTTACACAAACATGAACAATATTCGCTTGTCAATATTATCGCTGAACCAAAAAGCAGACAGAGAAGACAATATACATGCATTAAAATCAAAGTTACAATTCGTATAATTGAAGGTGATAACACCTATATAGTATGACCCTCTACTAAGGGTCTAGCGGGACACCGATGCTCCGTTACGTACATATCGTTGCACTTCCGGTACAACTGCACTCACAATGTCCGCTTGGTTTTGTTCTGATACCATTGTTCTGGATGTGTCCTCATGGTTGATTACATGTCAGATGTTTTAGAGTATTTTGCGGGGCAGCTTTCTCTTTTCATTTTATGGGCCAGTTTAACAAAGCAGTGGCAGTGTTGAGATTCCAATTCATCGTGGAACGTGACTGCTAAACTGGTTTTTGTGAAGCTGGCACCAGTATCATGCATCTTCACGTTGCGCAATCAGCAGAGTCAAACTCAAGTTGTAGTGACCGCGGCGCTAACTTCGTCGGCAGATGGAACACGCACAGGTGCGAGCTGATTTGAATGAAAATTCCTGGATTCCGTTTATACATCTAACCCTCACCTTTACCTAAAAGAAAAACAAATGCGAATAGTTTAGATTTCGATATCATACTTGTAACACCATGTAACTGGTGCCCGTTGCACGACGCTCTTGTAGCCTACAACTATTGTAACGTCAACGCTTTCTATTGTGGTGGGAGCCCAGTTACAACTATTGTAGCACTACAAGAGCGTCGTACAACGACCTCCTGGAACATATTCTTTACTTTATTTTATTTTATTTTAATTTATTTTTTTAATTAACTAATATCGAATGTTCAGACAGCAATGTATCAACGACCGTCAAACAAAGTCCAGTCTTACTTGGCCCAGTGAGAGAACTTGTAGACAAAGGGTCCTTTAGCCGGCTGTTTGCTGTCCTTTGGGTCCTTCCCGGCCGGAGTGTCAGGAGTCAGAGGCCCCAGGACGGTCGGGACGTCCGACAGAGGGGACCTGAAGAAACGGCAACAAGGGAGATAATAAAGAAAGGGAGATACTCTAGCATTTTTTAATAAGCTCGATAATAATCCAATAATGATAAGCAATTTATCTAGTCCTATGCTAAGGATTATATGATTAGTCATACATCTATTAGTGTGCATGTTCAAAGACATGATTATTTAAATAACTTTGGAGACACACAACACTGTGGATGTGTTTGCTTATGTATACTTGGCAATGTTGTGTATAAACATTTTGCCCAACCTTCAATCCCATTTCTAGTGATATGTATCCGCTAAGGATACCTGCTTTGTATACCTGCTTAGGATTGGGAGAAATGGCCAGGGCTATTGGGCTAGTGTTAATTTCGATCCATGCTAAATATGATGAAAACAGCCTACGTACTCTATGATGATGGTGATGTCGTTCATCTTGTCCTGGACAGTGACTGAGCCCTGGACGCTGTGTCGGACGGCGGTCAAGGTGACCATCAGCGGGTTCAGTCTGAAAGTAAACAACACAAAAGTCAAGCTACATCCTCCATTGTGATCTGTGTCAATTGTTCACATCATCCTGGACTCGACCCCGGTCTAGGGCCCTATTCCATAGAACAACTGTAGCGCTACGAGAAATGTAACTCCCATGCGTTAACGGAGAGTTATGATCCTCATAGCGCTATGATGGTTCTGTGGAACATGGCCCTGTTCTACAGAACAATGGTGGCACTACAGGTGTCGTAACTGCAATACATAATGTACGCAGCGAATTAACTCATAGTCACAGTGCTTTAATCATCGTGTGGAATAGGAACCAAGACTGAATGAATGAATTAATTAAGGTTTTATGTCGCACCGGGAATATTTCACCCATAGACGACGGACCCAAGACTGAATCGCTTCCTCTACTAAGCAGGTGATCACATACAACATGTACAATAGAGAGATTGATGATAAGTTAATACAGTAGGGATATTGTCAAAGATGTAAACTTGTAGAATTGTGTGCTTTTAACATGTCTCGTACATGGAGCCAAATTCTAAAAATGTTAATTCTTTTAGCTAACATGATAATAAAATGAGATATGGTTGAAATATGGTATCTTAGCATGTCTTCTACATGGTCCTAAATGCTAAAAATTTTAAACAGGATGAAATGGGATATTATTAGAATTAGAATTCCATGTAATCCACATTTATCGTCAAAAAGATTGCTTACGTGTCGTAGGTGTAGACCTCGCTCTCAAACTTGTGGCAGGAGGCTGGTGTCAAGTGGTACACACCGGGCTGAGCCAGACAGAACCGGTTTGTGCCTTTGTTCAGCTGGAATGATCCCACGCTGGCTGTCTTGCTGGCGTGGGCGAAGTGCTGTAAAGAAGATAGCGTACTTACAAGAATTCAGGAATTTTAAATTAGTTGCAGAAAAGCTGTGTATGTCTGTCTACGAGTCAGTTGTATATTTGCGCCATTTTATGAAGTTCCCACATCTACCAAGACATGACAGTGCTCTCGTTGTTCTACCTATCAATCTTGCCTGCTACAAGAGCAATATGGTGTCTTAATGGATACATTTTTCTTCTTGAATCAGGGTTTAGAGTCGCTTTCTAGATTCTTTCACTAATATCACGACTTTACGGCAGGAGGAAACCCGCAACATATGTAGCGCTGAATGTTGCAGTGAACACCGAACTGGTACTGACAGACCAAGGATGATAACTGCATTGCCACAGCTCATCCTATCAATATCGCGGCAGAAATGTAACTTTCGCGAACATTGATGTCGGTTCCTGGGGTGGGATTTGACCCTAGAAGATTCTTTCACTTGGACGTAGGACGTAGAAGGACGTAGAAAGACTGTCCGCTGACGTAGAAGAGAAAGAGTGTCCGCTGACCAGGGTGATTTCATGAGAGATGCTGCACTTGAGGATGTATCCGGTCTGAGTGAAGTCCACTCCGGTCAAGTCCTGGTCAACGACCTCGATCTCCAGCGTCTTCGCCTTCCAGCACCAGCTGTCCTGTAGGATGGACACTGAAACACAGACGTCACACGTGTCACACCACATGTCATGTCATACCATACATCATACCATGTCCCACCACATTTCACACCATGTATCAGAGGTCACACTAGATGTCACACTATATCACATCAGATATCAAATAAAATGTCACATAAAATGTCACATCATGTGTCACACTATAGGTCATACCTGATGTCACACCACGACACACTATGACATTTTACATCACGTTTCACTTTTCATTTCACACAACATTTTGGTGTTGATTTATTTTGTTATCAAAATTTACTCGGGTGAAATTCTACGCATATAATTTCTAGATTGCTTTCAGTACACAATCTCAATTACAAGGACACTGTCACATGACAGATGAACGGTGACAACGCTGAGGATTCAATCTTACCTTTGTATTTTCCAGGCAGTACGTTCTCAAAACTGAAGACAACGCCTTTAGCATTTTCTTGAACCTGAAAATGAAGTCCAAAAGCAAACGTTATACTACTAGCTTGTGTCAATGTATCGCTGGTAGATGAAAGAGCCAATCTGAATATTAAAACCTCTGTGAATAAAACATTACATCGGATTCCAATAGGAGAAGTGCAGCGAAAGAAACTAACTTTAAAACTTAATATCCTGAATAGTGATACAAATAACAAATGTTATGAATTTCTGCTAGTTCTTATTAGGATACCTTTAGCATTGGGAGAAATGGCCTGGACTAGAGGACTAGTGTTAATTTTGATCCCTGGAAGTGTCTATACACTGGACATTGTGATGGTTAGTAATGTCACTGCATTGTATCATAATTTCATGTCAATTTCTGCACATGCCAATGCTCGCTCAACACCATGGGGGTAATACAAAGGTCTGTCGACATACCTGAACAACTTGTTTGGAGTCGGATCGAGTCAGAGAGTCCAGAGAGACGTCAATATAACCACACTTCTCTGAAAGACGAGAAATTTGTAATTGCCATTACTATAAAAGAGCTACCATGCATCAGCTTGCACAGAAAATTCAATAATATACATGCTCTTATTTGATGTTAGTCACAGAAAATTATTTATCACATTTAAAAAAATGTCTATTGACGCATTTCAACAATTCAAAATATAGTCCTCCTTTTTTAATACATATAAATTAACTCTCTCCATGCTGGAGGCAACTGGAGATGCTCTGAAGAGCTGTGCCTGTGTCTAATCCAGCAGGGAGAGTGTTAAAAAATGTTTTTAGACTCTCTCAAGTGAGTTCGCAATGCACAGAGTGACAACAGGGGGTCATTCAAACATGCAAGCGGCTTACCAAACCAGCCACTGTCTCATGAGTCGCATGGACCGTACATGGGATAGGAGACAGGAGACCAGTTTAGCTAAGCGCCCCTGGTTATGTGTACTAATAGTAATCATTCTCATGTTAGCTTTCGGCCAATACTTACCCATGCATGTGACTTTTCCAAATACTTTGGCTCTGAACTGAGAGAACTTGATGTCGGCGACCGGCTTGTTCTTGATGATGATGACACGCTCTGACGGCGACAGTGTTAGTCCGGCCTTCACCTCGTTGTCAGTCACGTGCACCTGTAAAATATACGTATATAGTTTCTAACAGTGTCCGTGAATTCCCGAGATATTGCGGGTTTCCTCCTGCCCTAATATGACATGTCATGATATTAGTGAAAGAATCTAGAAAGCAGCTCTAAACCCCCAATTCAAAAACAAATTAAAAAAATATAAATTAAATTTAATATTATGATTAGGGATTTTATTCCTCAAACTCTTCTATCAAAAGCTAGCTGAGATTTTATTCTTCAAAAACTAGCTAAGTAAAAATAAAAACGAATGACTGAATAAGTAGGGATACTCGATTACTCTGCCGGCATACGCCGCTTTGCGCGCGCATTAATAACAGCGTTTTCAATTTTGTTGTCGGAGTACTCGGAGCACGAGGATTTCTAAATAGATCGCTGCGGATCGTTGTCGGAGTGTGTGGTGACTTTATGAATTTATCTGACAACGAGGATAATATAATCGAAAACGGCACACCTCGCTGGGCAAGGCAAAACAAGCGCAGGTAGTGTGTTACGTCACAGCAAAGGAATCGACCTTAGCCTCAACTATCAGAATGACCAATTGTCCACTAGTACCCGCATATTCGCCGAAACTTTTAACCGACCGTACCTTCAAGACGTATTTTCCTGGCTTGACGCGAGAACAGAATTTGCCGTCTTGTCCCGTGGTGACAGACGCGGCCTCTGACCCCCGACCTTCAGGATAGTAGATGATCTTCCGCTGGGCGGGGATCTGGTTCAGGCCCTCAGGAATCCGGTCGATCAGCACCTCCCCACACATGCTGAAACTGAGGACAGAAACCACCATGAAGATGTGAACAACCAGCAGTTCCTGACAAACCAAGGGTGATAACTGCTGTGTCACGTAACAAACAAAAAAAAATTATAACAAAAAAAAATTTTTTAAATAAATAAAGTTCTGTGAAAATTGATCATGATTTGAGCCCAGTAGATTTGGTTCCGACATTAAATGAATTACCACTGTGCTAACCCCTCGCACCCCCCCCCCCCCAACCCAACCCAGCTGCCATCCGATTCTCATTTCGACTTAACAATGTAACAAAATAATACTGTATAAAGAATATTTGTCAAAAATGGATTGCTCTCAAGTTGAGAAGTCAACAACCTACCCAGAAAAAAACCTACGCTGTAACAAAATGGCTGCCTCTGACGAGGCGAACAGACGAGATCACATGACCTACCCAGTAGCCACAATGTCGGGCAGCTGCGGAGTGTTGGGGGTAATCTTGACGCTGGTCTCGTCAAAGAAGATGTCGTCACCCTCCACACCCACAGTGTACGTCCCTGTCTTCATGTTCTCCAGATGGTACACGCCGTCGGTTCCGGTCACTGTGTGCCGCTTGCCGTTCAACGTCACGCGCGCCTTGACAACTCCCACACCCTGACAGACGGCATCAGTTTAATATCAGTATCGACGCGCAGTCAGAATATCATCGATAAATTCCTATATTATTTATTGTTATATCTAGAGCCATAACTTTCAGAAATCAGCTGCGCTATTTAATGCGCTAAATTATTATTGTTATTGTTCCAGAAACCAAAATGAAATACAACTGTGATATGGTAGTCGGGAGAATCGATACTAACCTTGACCGAATCCAACACTCTCCCTGACACAGAGAACCCAGCCACTTGGAAATCTTTCTGGAATAAAAATAAATTACGATGTAATCTCTTTAATGACTACTTCCCTACCTAGTAAATGTTCTCATCAATGTACAAAAAATTTCAGTCATATTATAGAGCATCAGTGAAAGTTTCCAACAGCGATGTTGCAACAATTCACTTATAATTATTCACCGACCAACTGGACAACGTTCTTAATCTTAACAATGATTGTCGTGCCTGGGGGAAAGATTCCCACTGCAATGTAAAATAATAACTTGCCCGATTCTTTACAATGAACGTGGGATAATCGATAGATGTGGGATGAAATCAATAACTGATGTCAAGGACTGGTTAGTGTTATTATTACCTGCAGCTTGACCGATTGATGACCGACCTCGAAGTTCAGCTTAGATGGGACCACATCGAACATGATGTGCTCGCCTTTGTAGAACGGCACCTGTAGAATGGTACAGATTCGTTTAAATTTGACAGACATAATTAGTCAGATGTAGCAATATTATCAATGGCTGTCTACCACCAAGAAATCAACTTTCAAAAATAACCAAAAAGATTTAATATTCAATGTCTCAACCACTAATTAAAACATGCAACAGCATTTTACACGATTAGTATCTCAGCATAGAAACATTACACTCAATTGATGACCAAACAATAGTCACAATAATATAACTGCTATTAGTGAGTGATGAGAAAAAAAACACACTTTTAAATAGTATACTCGCCAGATAAAAGAGATCGAAATATACTTACAATGGAATATTTTCCAGTTGGCAGAGATGGGAAACGGAAGCCGCCATTTTCTGCAGATGACACGTGACAGATAGGATCTCCTAGAGTGGACGTAAAACCTTTGACTGGCTTAGTGTCGCAGCCCGAAATATCCTGAAATAACACAGAAAATATTACTTGATACAGCATCCATATTCTTGCTATCAGAACAACCATGTAATCGGGAACAACGAACAGTAAAGATGTACATAGCAAAAAACATATGCTAAGACAGTCAGTGCTTCAACATGCAGAGAATGGGTATCCGGTAGGATGCCATGGGCATGTGAATAATAACCTAGTGCCTTGAAAGGGAGATTGGGTTCTATTCTCCCTAGGGAGTTGAGAAGGAAAATGAGAGCATACTCATCCATTGATACTGGTAATAATGTAGCACTATGAGCACAATTTAAACAGTAGATTTGGTGCAACATAAATGTGAACATTATTATTATTATTGTTATTAGTATTACCTTCTTCTTAAACTTCTCCGAGAACAGCACAAAGTTAACTCCACGCACCGCTTCCCCGTCACTAGACACGGAGCCCTGTAATAAAAATTTAATTAAAATTAAAATACGAAATCGATCATTTACTTAGGGTCATTCTTACAAATTAGTTCAAAACAGTGGCAATTTTCGGTTGATATAATTATTAGTTTGTTGACTGCCATTAAGCGTGTACATCCAACACTTACCGACACATCGTACCCAGCGATCACCAGACTGCTCCCTGTGTTGGTGTTGTCACTGACGACACTGACCTTCGTCTCCGCCTGTCCATGAAAGAAAAACAAAAGCTTTGAAAAAGATTGGACAACACAAAACCTCGCAACCACATTCAAAACTTTCAGGCTGACAATACAACGATTTCTTCACAAAAGCTACATTTACATGAATGACGAATAGTTCATTAATAAATTTAAATTAACTTTGAACTAATCGATTACGACACTTACCGTTTCCATCTTCCATGTGGGATGAGTAGCCTTCAACACATAGTCGGCCGGCAAGATGTGTGAGAAAGAGTAACTGCAAAATAAATATTATTCAAGTTAATATTGACCTCAAAATTGTTGTCATAATAATGATCAATAATAACCATCTACCTAAGGTAACTAGTTGGCATGGCAGATAATTGTGATTTCAGCGGGAAAACATACCCAGTCTTGGTCCACAGTCTACGTCCAATGCAAATAAAATACATCAACCCTTGGCTAAAATATATCGGCAGATTTCTGCAGATCGTGGAAAGTTGCACAGAGATAGAGTTAATTATTCTCACCTGCCATCTTGACCTGTTAACACGGTCTGCATGACCTTGTTGCTTCCTGCCTGGGTCAAGGTCACAGTGACCCCCTGTGGGCCAGTCGTCTCACCCTTGCTTATCACCTGAAAAGAACACAATGAAAGTTAGAGGCAATGGGTCCGTGGCTCAACTCACCTTATTATTCATTCAAAAATAACGTTGACATTTGGTACATATTTTGCACATTGACAAAAATAATTCTTAAAAAAAACCGAATTGCTGTAGAAATGAATGATAAAATGTGAAAATTGAAATTCATACTAAAGTAGGTTTGTTTCTAAGGAATACAATCAGAATTTGATGATCAATCCATTGATTCAACTTTCAATAACTTTTGAGTTGGGAATACATTTCATACATGTCTTTTCACGACGTGAATTCACAGAAATTTGTGATAATATTTAAATGCACCGTTATTGGTGACCATGGTTAAATCTATCAACTACATCACTCCCAGTCCTCACCTTTCCCATCACAGAGAAGCCGGTGAACTTGAAGTTGATGTCCTCACTGAGACTGCATTTGTCCGACGTCCCATCCACGTGTAGCTCCACGCTCTCTGGTTCTGTGTAAGGCAACAAGATTTATATAAAATAGCAAACAGAATATTTATACTTCATTTCAACTACTATATACCATATACTTTTTTTTAGAGAAATTTCAGAAATAATAGAATGCTTACTCAATGATTGCTCAAGATCATCATTCCAGTTTAATTTGTGCTAATAATATTTAGTATGATCATTCTATCTAATAATGTAAACATTCTCATTTGTTGAAAAAAAAACATATAAAAAAACAAAAGTATAACAACATTGGCTGATACTGATATAGAGTAGTGGCACTTGTTTTGTCTTGCCCGGGCCAGCCCGCCAAACCCGTTGCAATTACTTCCGGCGGCTAGACTAATTGGGCGTTTTCGATTATATTATCCTCGTTATCGGATAAATTCATGACGTCACCACACACTCCGCAGCGTTCTATTTAGAACTCCTCGTGCTCCGATTACTCCGATAACAAAATCGAAAACGCCCTTAGCAAAGCGGCTCGAAAACCTTGCCGGCTAAGTGATAATCGAGTGCAACTAGTATTTCACTGTGGCTGAACTCATAGCCAGGGACTTGTGCTAACCTCTGTTGAGTAAATGCGCCCTGCAACACCAGGGAGGTCTGACAGACACACTGACTTCTGGCAGCTGACAATACATCGCTCATCGGGGGAATGCTGCACCTCTGAAATAAAGCCACACCAAGGTGATCAGTGACGTCAAACGACTACCTCGATGCCTCTTGAAACTGTCCTGATGAAAACCTTTACCATAATAGCTAGATTGAAAATGCAACAGTGAGAGCTAATTGTTGTCATTATTGATAAATTATTGGTGTGTATGTGTGTGTGTGTGGGGGGGGGGGGTTATAATGAAGAATAATGCATGAATGAATAAATTAATCAATGAAGAATAAATGAATTATTGTTTTACGTCACAGCGGGAATCTTTCACCCATATGTGAAGAAAGAAATAATGAAAGAAAGTGAGTTTACATTATAGTGGGAATCTTTCACCGATACATGACAAGAACTTTTGTTTTATGTCACAGCAGGAATATTTCTCCCATATGTAACTAGACAAAAAAAAAAAAAAAAAATGTGTTTTTTTAAAATTAAAAACACCCCTAAATTAAATAATACAAAGTTTTAATTTGACCCAAAAAAATAGCATTGGTACATACACATACCTGTGTAAGACAGCAAAGCCTCCTATCTTACCTTTGGTGCGGTGCGTTCTTCCACCGCCACTCTGTCGTAGCAGTCCAGCAGGTAATTCAACATGTCAACTTCCTTACACTTGGCTGGCGGAAACTTTTCTGAAAACTCCCTTTTGAAATGCTCTGGTGATATCATGGGGCTAACACTGCAAGAGAAAAATAATTAATATATTGTTTGCAATATTAGACTTTCTTCTCTCCATTTTTCTCTCTTGCAGTGTTGATCATGTATGAAGACTCTGAATATCAATACTGTAAATCATGAAATTAACGCGAGCAGAAAATTAATGCGAAAAATGTGACCGCTGTATTGTCAGATTAACGGTAAGACTGGTAAACAAACATGAATGGAGTGAGTGTGAGTGAATATGGAGTTTAACGTCGCTGCAGGAATCTTTCACCCATTTGCGACAATGAACAGATGGACATGAATGGAGACATGGCCGTTCGCATTTTATTGGTGTCACATTTACGCATTAAATTAGTGTCGCATTAATTTTGTGATTTACAGTAAATATTTAACCTTTGCCAAGCTGGAGGCAACCAAAGATGCCCAGTGAGAGTTATTGTGATTCCATCAGTAAAAGAACAAGCTGTTTCATCAAATATGCAATTTCATAACCAAATTACCAAAGAAGAAAAAATGTAATATTCGGATAGGAACTTTTATCAAGATGGCCTGAAAACGTGGAATAAAAATGAATGAAAATGACGTGATCAATGTAAAGTGATTCCTACCTGCGAGGACTACAGCTGTAAGACTTGAGTGGCGATAGGGACGGGGGCGGCGACCGCAACATGAGGACTGGGTTCTCGCTACTGTCCTTCATGAGTAGTAACACCTCCATGAGTACCTGATTGATAATGTCACTATAGTCTATGTCCCTGCCCTCCGAGGCGCTCGTCGCCTCCGTCACCGCCTCAGCCAACTGAGGTAAGTGGAGCATCTCGCACGACTTCTCCCTCCATGAACTCACAAACACTCGGCTGACCGACAACAGCACCTGTTCTTCCGTGGCGTCGCATCCGAAACTGACGTCCTGCAAAACAATCGTGGTATAAAAATAGTTATGCAAGTGTTTGTTTACTGAGAAATGAAACAATAGAAATGAGCAAGGAAAAGATGCAACATTTCACATTATTAATAAATGTTATAAAATTGCTAAATAAAAATTATGCAACTTTACATAAATTAATAAATTAAAATCGTAAAAGAGAAAAAGGAATTATTGTCAAATAGAACTCTTTTCGTGAGAATACTTAGCCAGCCATCTCATGAGAAGAGAAAAAGGAAGAGGTTACGGCGCATGCGCAGAAGTGACATGGATCAAGGAGCAGAGGACAGAGGTCAGGGGTCAGAGGACATGGACAGATGGTAGTAACATTCACTATGGAATCAGGAGATTCCTCTTGTCACAGTTCTTGAAACAAGAGAATAATGCAAAATGAGATGGCTGGCTAAGTATACGAAAAGAAAAATAATAATAATAATATTAATATTAATAATAACAATAATAAACATTGGCAGATAGTATGAATATTAAATAAATTCAGACAACCCGCAAGCACTCTGCAGGATGACCAAAGTGTTACTCGTGTGTTACTCGTGTGTTACTGGTATGTTACTCATGTCTTGTGTCTACTCACTCTCTTTCTTTTGATCTCTGGTCGTGGTTCTGGCTCCTCCACTTCCATGGTTTCTATTCCTGAGTCAACGTCCATCTGTGACTGCGACCTGCCAGCACAAAAACAAATTCAAGGATAATACTACCTACTATTGTACTACTAGTACTAATAATAATAATAAAAAATTAAATAAAAATTATTAAAAAAAATATATATTTTAAATTTTGTCCCTCCACAATATCAAACTTTAGGGACGACTCACGTTTTTTCTGAGCAGCTCTCTGTGTCGATGTCCATGGACTGAGATGCGGCCGTCACGTTGATGTCCGTGTCCTGGCTGCTGGAAGGGGAGGCAACTCCCTGGGGAGCCGGCCGACACTCCGCTCCCTGAAGGACTGGAGACGCCTGACTAGGAGCCTCAGTATTATCTCCTCCAGGAGTTGACGGGTTCACGGCTAAGCGAGCAAGTCGTCTCCGACGGATCTGAGAATAATAATAATAATAATAATAATGGAAATAAAAACAATGATGATGAAAATAAATAATAGCATTGAGAACAATAAAAGTAGCAGTAATATTTTTATTTTATTTTATTTATTTTTTATTGGGGTTTAAAGTCGCTAATTGTATTAATAATAAAATAATAAACCAAGGATACTACTGTAACTTCTAACATTGAAGACAATCCTATCTAGGCATAGTGTAGGAGCAAACACAGATAACACTATTGATTTTAAATTAAACTGTCAGCTAACAGTAGCATATTATAGTAAGACATCTGGGGTGAGTTCAGGACATACAGTGCTCACTCGATACAACGCCCTTCGATGCACTGCGGATTTGGATACAACGCGGGGTCCACGTTAAAATAAAATATATTAAATATATTTTTAAAAAATATTCTCCAATTATATTTGTTGATATAACGTGGGTATTATAACGCGGGTGGCATGTCATGGACCTCAACTTCAGCGTTATATAGAGGGAGCACTGTACTACAAGTTTATACTTTACAATACGCTACTTTTCTAAATGTAGTAGCTGGCTGAACGATTTAGTAGCAAAATATCAGGAAATCGGTTTACGCATGTGTCCAGTCCATTCCCTGCATGCTTTGGGTTTTCCTACTATTTTCTACCAAACACTACAGGCTTAAAAGCCGAAGCAAAATATAGCACTACCAGTTTTGGCTGAACGACTATTGTAGTGCTATGCAGTGGTTTCAATAGGTGACGGCAACCGGCAAAATTGTCCGTCTATTTCGGAGTATTTCACTAATTTTGCCGTTTACG
This sequence comes from Lepetodrilus elevatus, assembly GCA_034780755.1. Classification (NCBI taxonomy): domain Eukaryota; kingdom Metazoa; phylum Mollusca; class Gastropoda; order Lepetellida; family Lepetodrilidae; genus Lepetodrilus; species Lepetodrilus elevatus. The sequence continues at coordinate 3,302 of JAVCKZ010042337.1, read as the reverse complement.
GTACTTTCAATCTTGCGGATACCACTTTGTAGATGAAAGTATGATTCATGCAGGTCTTTTGCCTCTTACTTTTGCTACTCTGCCACCTACTTCCGATTCTACTGAAACCACTGGCTATGTATCAAAAGGTATAAAATTGTGGTCTGTTCTGAATGCACCCAAGATATTGATTCCTTCACGTAAACATGACAATGGCGCACTTTAATATATATCATCACCCACCAGGAGGGATATTATGCAGCTGTGGTGTTGGATTTTCATATTTTATACAAGTCCTATATTAACAATATGATACATATATTACGATTCCACCATATTAAAATTGTAACATAATTGACAATTTATACACAAACAGGTGCCCGTTGCACAACGCTCTTGTAGGCTACAACTATTGTACGGTCAACGCTTTCTATTGTGGCAGGAGCCCAGTTACAACTATTGTAGCACTACAAGAGCGTCGTGCAACAACCTCCTGCACTGTAAAGTGAAATAATCAGCCAAATCTGAATCACTAATGGAAAAAAATCAATAACATACCCATTATTCAGGTCATGAAAAGATAATCATCAAATATAAACACATGTGTATCTATGACAGATGTTACAGCTTTGAGCAGATATTTTAAGATATATATTTACCCTAGTTCAGCTAGCTATACGTTGTGGTAATGACCTCCTTTATTATTGGACATTTGATTCTCGCCATACCTGATGTTCCGAGAATCAAAAATCCAATAATAAACAAAAGAATGCAGGTTATGCGATATAGAACAAGATATGACCATACAAAGACAATTGATGTTCTATGTATTATAAGATACAGATTAAATTCTTCTATATCTTGGTACTCTATTCTAAACAAGTCAGGTCTACCAATGAAATACCAGTTCTGCAAGACTATGCACATGATATTCGATGTTTGCACACCAAAATTGAGAAAAATAATATTATTTGAGGAGTTTTCACGCTATTAAAACATTTGAAGCAATCAGTATTAGATGTTTATTTCTAGTTTTGTGTGTGCTCAGTACCCCTAATTCAAAGCTCCAAAATGTGTACTTGAGTTGTTTGTAGCAAACTTTGAAAACTTTTTACTACTGTCATTGGGGTATAATAGCCATTCTCATCAGTCAAACACTACAACCTGTTACCATGGTTACATACAATAAATAGCCGTAGTCCGTAAAATATTCACTCGAGTGACCAGAGTTTGACCAGGATCATGTCAACGCGACCTTCCATTACCAATAAGCATCAAGTGTCCAATAACAAATTAACATGTTGGATTACAGTTTTTATATACCAGATTTCATTCATCCCTGCTATACAAAATTGGCGATACCAGGGATATAAATTAACACTAGCCCGTTGGCCCAGGCTATTCCTCACAATGCTAAAGGTATCCTAAGGACTAGTTGAAATTCATGATTTTTATGAACATTTGTTATTTGTATCACTATTTGGGCTAATAAGTTTTACAGGTAAGTTTCTATCGCTGATACTACTTTCTATTTACCACACAGGGTTGGAATGCCAATTTATTAGTATTCCTAATAATGCTGGTTATGCGTATATATGCATTCACCAATGAACATGTTTTGCCGGATTAAATGCTGAATATTTGGATAGTGTGCTAACTTATAAAATGTTGCTTGGTGTGCAAACTCATCAAATAACATGTGCATATATTACTTGATTGCACCAGCAATATTTATAGAGTGACAAATGGGGTTTTGTCTACATTGTAATTCATGAATGTAAATAAGAAAAGAATAATAAAAAGGTCAAAATAGTTTGGCGTGCTTGTAGAAAGCAACTTGTTTACGACATTCATGAGCAGTAATGTGACGTCATAACCATTGTGTACAGCACGTCATGATTATTGTCCCATTTGACGTCTTGGTGTCATAATGGGCAAAATTAAGACATTGTGTCATACTCATAGTGAGCAAGATGAAGATGTAACTGACCAATTAAATTACAAATGTTCTTAAACCAACCAATCAGCAAAAAGTAGAAAATACATCCCACTCTATCCCAATACTATTAAGGACAATACATATACTGTGTTCATTATGAAATAAACATTGTGATCTATAATCACTGTAATTCTTTAATCACAACCCAAGTAGAGTTATTGTTTCCATCGTGTGAATGAGTTTTGCTGTCAATATATTTATTGTAATTTTTTTCTGAATGTATTGAAAAATTGTTATCTGAAGGAATCCAAAATAGATATTAAATAGTATTGATAAGTGTGTGTAACACAGCTAATTAAAGAAATCCTTGAAGGTAATCAAAGTAGAAATTGCAATTATTTCAGAAAATACCATTGGGAAATACTTCAAATCAGATCAATCTTGAAGGTAATTAATCAGATAATTATTATGGATTTAGCATAGCAAATTAGCTGTTGGTATTTTCTATTCATCTTTTACTTATTTGTTTATATTTAGGCGTATCGCTTTACATTGTAAAATTGTTGTTGTTTTCCCAGTCTTCACAAAATTTCATTTCGAAATTAGTTCGTGTTCAGTCTCATCTATCGTCTTCAATACTGGATCTATTTCAATCAAATACCAGATAGGTCCATTGAAGTACTATTACTTGTTCATCAACATTATCATCGAAAAAATATCAGCTGATTTCTAAGCAACAAACAATGACACGCAAAAAAATGTCGGGGCGCAGAAGGAAATGTTTGTGGTGTGTAATCACCTCATCGGGAGTTAATTCGCTCATTATGGCTGCGTCACTGGGAACGAATTGTCCAGACGTTCCCTTTTCAAAGAAACCCAAGGAACAATGTGTTTGCTGTAAGTCAAAAAAACAAAATACAAAGATGACGCGAGAAACTAATAATTCACGTTCAGCCTTTGAGATTTTTGTGTGACGTCAATTCCGGATTTTGTTTACCTCCCTTCAGATAAGAGTTACGTCCCCTAGCTATGTAGTATTTTCCTACTCACATTATATTATCATGATAAATATTTATCAAGCTGTCTGTCGATTTTCTTCACTGCTTCATGAGACAACACGGTACATCATTTGAATGTTTATCCGTTTATCAGCTGTTAATGTTTTTCAACAAGAGTTACTGATTACATTCCAATGCCAATGACATTGTGTTAATGAATATGTAATGTTTATTAACTCCTATGGTGAGTAATTATTCGATAGTTGTTGAGATGAGGTGCGTGTGTGTGTGTGTGTGTGTGTGTGTGTGTGTGTGTGTGTGTGTGTGTGTGTACAAGTTGGAATTAGTATATGACTGAATTTATTTTTTCGAGGCCACACAAACAA
>JAVCKZ010042226.1:0-19076 GCA_034780755.1 Lepetodrilus elevatus | reverse complement strand
GATTTCCCGACAGGCAGCTGCATTCACATTTTCATGCCACTGCACCGACTTGGAAATATTTGATGTCAAAGTCGAAATATAGGTGAGTTTTTCCGTAAATATTTCTGCGTACTACGTTAAGACAAACGGGTTACGTCCCTTTGCATAGATATAGATATATATTTTAAAATATAATGGCCCGATTCAAGTGCCTGTGGTTTACATAACTGTCTCACAAGGCAACTTCCTGTTTAGACAGGTTATAAAAGTTCCATAAGACAAAAATAAAGGTTCGTTCGTAATCGTGATATCCGTATATTATTAATAGTAGAATGTTGACAGCAGTCGTCTACACAGTGGGTTGCATTAGTATGGTACCGTTATGTAACAGCAGGTATCATGAGACAGAATTACTATATGCCGGTCGAGACCATTACCATTATGTAGTGTTGTACAGACTTCGCACTTGCATGTTATCTGAATGAGTAGGTTTAGGACGTGGAGTTGGTAGTGAAGAAGAGGATAATCTCTATATATTTTCAAAGTTTTGTTCCCAATTTCCCATATACATTTGTAATCGTATTCAAATAGCTTCGTATTCTCTGGGCCAGTTTCACACAACTATATAACACTGGTTAAACAGGCCTTGCTAGAGAGTCTATAACGAATTCCGGTTACTTCCCAACCCTTTATGATGTTATCCTATATAATGTGTGCGAATATGTGTGATCTAACTTGAGAAACATATATTGTTTTGCATGTGCATACATTATAAATGTACTCATATATTGATTTGCATAGTCAATGTGAGACATATGTTTATCTAATTATCACATCCAAATAATAACGATTACCGTATTTAACCTTATTTAAGATGTGACGATTATCGACCGTCAGCCTTAGCCAGTGCATGCGCCATGTTATTAATAACTACATTACATTACAATCAGTAACAACATTACATTATACAATCAGTAACTATTGCATTACAAAGTAATCAGGGTTCTATGTAATGTCCCTCAAGTATAATTTTCCAACGTTTCCTTGTAACACGAACAACCCGTATTTCGAGATAAATAAGTTTACAATATATACTCACATAAATATTTTAAGGAAGGCATGTATTGTATACTGTACTCTACCAATAATACTCCGTCTGTACATTATTCAGAAGGCGCCACACAGTTTGGCTATTTTGGATCATCCAACATATTCCGAGATGTTTATTGAATTATAAAACTCACTTCAATGATCATCCCCATGTACTATTATGTATTCTCAATCTGTGTCTAGTGAATCTACAAATACATGTTTTCTTCTTCTTCTTCTTCTTCTTCTTCCTCTTCTTCTTCTGCATCTTCTTCCCTCTCTTCTTCTTCTTCTTCTTCTTTTCTTCTTCTTCTTCTTCTTCTTCTTCTATTATTATTAGTAGTAGTGGTAGTAGTAGTTGTTGTTCTAGTAGTAGTATGACAATGATTATTATGAGTATTATTAGTATTGTTATTATCATTATTAGTTTCATCGCCATCAATATCACTCATTTAAGCATCATGACACCTTGGTGTCCCAATAACAATTACTAGTCTGCGTACAACAATACTGTAACTGATGACACTATCCGCTCCAAATATCGTGTGCCAGTCACCATCACGTAGAGACGAGACCCAGTGCATTACGTAGTGCACAGATGCGTGTACTAGTTATTGATGACCGAAATAAATACGCTATTCATTACACGTAACGCGTAAAACTCATTGAAAATAAATGTTCGTCAATCACGGGGAAGTCTTCCATACCAGTGACTTGTACATTCTCCAATTTCCACAAGTCAGGTGGTACCATCAACACGGAGCGCAGTTGTAAAAGCTTCACGTGTGGATGGCTATTTCATGTTCCTCTGAAAGACAACCCGGACATATAAATTGCTCCAATGGGGATACTATTGGTCTATTTGGACAATGCTGTTTAATTAATGGCTAGATTACGTACGATCTGGATATAGTATGTGTTGATTGACATGACATTGTTTTTAAGGCACAAAAGAGCTTGCTTTTTATATGATTGACGTCCATGCCTCATTATCAAATGCTGAAATACAAATTAGTGATCGATATCACTCATGATGCGGGGATGCGGGTTCTGATCCTAGTATAGTAGGTAGCATGGATGAGATCCGATACATAATATAAGATCACCATACCTGATTAGCATTGATTGTTGGTAATAAGCCTGATCGCTGTATGTATTTAGACTCCCCCAGAATGGTCATATGTACGTATTGACACATGGAACACATGCATTTTCTAGAATACTCTCATGCCAATAATACAAGTATAAACTAACGACTAGAGTACTTTCAAGCAAGGGTATAAACATTAACGACAGCTGGACCGAGGCCTTCTATTAAGACTGGCATATAGAAACATAAAAATAATTAGTTTAAAAGCGAATGTCCAGCTAAGCCTACCAGAGCCAATGATGTGTTCAATATATATAAAACCAGTATAGAAATTAACGGTAAGCAAAATCGCACACTAATTATGATAGTTGTTTTAATATTGATAATGTTTTACTAGTTAACGTTTGACCTTTCACTAATCATGACTTTGATCATCCTTAGACTTTAATGAATATTCCAATCCTCTTCTTGATCTTTTCCGCACTTAGCCGCATGTCCGCCGTATACAGCTAGTCACAGCTTCTAACTCTTTGGATACAGACCAAAGGCGCCGAACATACTAAATTCGGGTACTACAGTGTTCCATAGTGGACTTCACTGGACGTTACATATAGTATTGTCAGGTTCTCCAATAATACGTTTCGGACCCCATTCATCATTGTCAACGTTCGGTGTACACTATGTCTGTTGTCCATAGTGGGACAGTATATTCCTTTTGACAATGTACATAACAACACCGTACCAGATGAGCTTCTTGCCCAAGTTTCCTATTCATTTTGCAATCAATATGGTCAATCAACTTTATTCCCACCTTAAAATAATCTTTAGCAACTCGTCAACTTCCCTAATTTAGATATATGGTAACCACAAACAGTGTGTCCAGTAGTACAGGGGAGTACGTACGTCTGTGCACGTAATAGGTTACCATACAGCATCGTGAACATAAAGTCGGTTTATTACGTACACTATATATAGTAGACTGATTTGGCTCGATAAATGACTAGTCTTGACAACAATGTTGCAATTCCTATGACAACCCTGCATTTTCTAGTCTGAGTGTTAGCTAATCAACTCTCATACGAAACCAATACGTACACACGGGCCGTAATAATATATATTGTCGGATCTTCTCCTCATCACCGGGCATCAAGTTCGCATACGTTTATTTTGATACGCCGCCTGACTAAACCCATGTCATCAATGCAATGGAAATCACCATAGGTTGTAACTGTAGGCGCGTTCTTCATAAATACAGTTTGCAATGAAGTTGAGGTTGTAGTCCCACGTGTAACAGTATGACAACTAAACCCCATGTCATCAATAGGGTGAGTAAGTCTCGTCGGGGTTATTTCCGGTGACAGGAAGACTTTCGACGGTTGCTATGAATGACATCTGAATCGTGACATTTTCATGTGTAGTCACAATGGGATATCGTCAAATGTGTCGCGCATTTAAGTGTTTGACCGGTTTATGTCACCGGATATTGAATAAATCTCGGGCTTTCTCGTGTCAACTTACGGACCCTATGCAACGGTAATCCCATAGGTTGTAACTATAGGCGCATTCTTCATAAAGACAGCGTCTAGTGGATGTATGGTTGTAGTCATAGTGTAACAGTATCACAATGCATGTTTCAGAATATTCTGAAGTAAAGTTGATGAACATAGGTCTAGTTAAATTAGTCTGGAAAAAATAACGCATCTTGAAGGAAGAGGAAATGGGGTAGGGTCACCTGAGAACAGGCTACAATTATTATACGCGCAATGTGAAGGTCATGACACATTTCACTCAATAAAGTGTACTGAACTATGCTTTCTTTATACAAAACCAATTGTGTTTTTGTGTTTTTTCGTTTGCAATATAATACTACATTTCGCATTTTTGTAAAGCTTGATGTATGGTACTATTATGTTGGTATTAGTCTTCAATGGAACTAATGTTCACATATAATATCCTTACATACGTGTAGATGCACAGACGTCTGTGTAATGAATCGGTTGCGTGTCGCCGTGTCACCTCGGCTATGATATCGTCTATCCTCTGCGTTATTACGGATGACCATTTCTCGTAAGGGAATTAGGTATTGTACGCATACGTGTTCTGTACTTGGATGCACGTATCCTTATAGTAAGGACAGTAATCCAAATATAATTAAAATTTCTAACGATGGCCACCATCAAAGGGAGACAATAATCCCTAAAGATCCTTGCTTGAAATAGATGGACTAAAATGTTTAATGTTACATGAGTATCATATATCATTTATTCTCCATGCTGAATAAAATCAAAGTGTTCTAGTTATGCATATGATTGGGCAAGTTAACTCGCCTTCAGCAGGGAGAGGGTTAATGCAATATATTTTGACTTAGGATAGTATCAAAATATGTTATTAGGACAAATGTCTAACAGCCATGCGCAACTTTACATATTGAAACGTTATATAAACAATGTTAAACATGCATGTGCTACTCATTGGCGCCAATGTCTTGTATTGGCAATGACAATGTATCTGCTAGTGTTTGTGTATTCAAGACACTCCATGCATTCTGTATACGTGAATCTGTGCAGCTGCACGAACCATTCGTTGCTGACAGTCGGTAAGAGATCAATCTCCAATAGATATCTAGTCGTACCAAAGACTCGCACACAATCGTATGGCAATAGAGCCTTCCGAGTATCCTGTCCCTCCATTTGGAAAGGAATTCCCACTTGCATGCAAAGCATCAATATACTGGGAACATTCCAAATGAAACTCAAATAAATCCTCTTTAAGATGTAATTTATACAGTGCCATTGAGCACTCTTGTAAATGGATGTTATTCAAATGCGAACTGTATTTAGTATTATAAGCACATCAGACAATGGTTATGCTATACAGACATCTGTCTATACGTTAAAAAGAAACTGCCTTGTTCTGCTATTCTACGAACTCTACGTCTGATGCAATGATGGATAGATTAGTACAGATAGCTAGTTTCCCATTGAAAGACTATGAATGATCAGCACAGTTGCCGTAAACATTACATTTGTTTTTCACTGAAAGTCATTAAACCTGATTGACTTCCAACATGTCCCCCACAGTGACACAGCATATTTGTTGTTTAGATGTGTATCATATGGGCCTTGAGGTCGCAGGAATTGTTTTCTTCAACAACATCGTTTTGCAGTCAATGCATGATCATGAAAGTACAGTTTCGCAATCAGTTAACGACGATGTCAATATCAACTGGTATCGAAGGTCTCTGGTATCGACGGTCTCAATATCAACTGGTATCGACGATCTCAATATCAACTGGTATTGACGGTCTCAATCTCAACTGGTATCGACGGTCTCAATATCAGCTGGTATCGACGGTTTCAATATCAACTGGTATCGACGGTCTCAATATCAACTGGTATCGACGGTCTCAATATCAACTGATATCGACGATCTCAATAACAACTGGTATGGACGGTCTCAATATCAACTGGTATGGACGGTCTCAATATCAACGGGTATGGACGGTCTCAATATCAACTGGTATCGACGTTCTCAATATCAACTGGTATCGACGGTCTCAATATCAACTGGTATGGACGGTCTCAACATCAGCTGGTATGGACGGTCTCAATATCAACTGGTATGGACGGTCTCAATATCAACTGGTATCGACGTTCTACCTGAAACCAACTAAAACCAACTATTATTATATTTTAGACATGTGCGTTAGTCACTACCCGATCATTAATGTACATGTCCTCTGTAAGCGTATGTCAAATAGCGTATGTTTAAGGTGGAACTTGATCTAGGATTTAGAGGACCTACATTACTGCGGTTGCTATACTAGTATACATGTGTGCATGACTGCATGTATACAGTGCATCTGTATGTAAGTACTAAGTACAGATACATAATATTGACATCTATAAGTAAGTTACTAGTGTTCTTCGGCGGGCACTTTGAAAACCATTTGTCCTTGGATATTTACTGGTAATATTTTTATATGAAATTACATTATTGCAAAATATGGTGTGTTATAACCTACCTATTAAATCGAATGTCATTCAGGTTTCACTAATGATTTTCAGTATTGAAGAACCATATACAAAACATTTACAATTGTTTGACCATGTGTCGATACATTTCTAAGGATTCCAACGTGTATGTATGTGTTTGCATGGTTCGAACGTCCTTGAGCTATGTGTGTATGATGGACAAGTGAGTGAAAGTTATTTATTCACCAGTCTGTTTCAAAACTGTAAATTAAATGACGTCTAGTTAAATTCATTAATTTACTTCTGATGGGTATCAGAATGTGCGAAAAGTAGATTATTTCTATTTCTGTGTATGAAGAAGGTATAGCAAGCTGTTAGGCCTGCATCTCTCTTCCATGGAACAGATAATGTGCAACCATTCGGCGACTTAAATCAACGTGCTCTGGGAAATAGCACACGTCGAAAAAAGTTAATGTGCAAAAAGTGTGGACACATATTGGACTATATTAAAATAGTGGAAGCGGCGTGTATGTCGCCATTACGAACTAATGCCCACCTAACTTTGATTTAAATAAACACTGTCGCTACGAACATCAGCCATCGATTCATTAAAAACACGCTTTGAATGCGATACTTTTTTAAATAATGGATTTAAGACTTTAAAACTCTGGAATTTGAACGAATTTTGTAAATGAGGCAATCTATTTGTAGTACGCATTCTCAAACTAGCATCAGGTCGCTTCTGTATTCACGTCAGTTTCGCGAAGGCTAACAAAATACTGACTTAATTACAGCAAGCTTATCACGTCTTCACAGGGTCATTTTCTCTCGACTTCTATATCGGCCTAGACGGGATAAGCATAAGTGATGACATTACCCAGCCGACGGTGCGAGGAGCTTAGATTATGCAGAGCCATTCCTTATAGTTACGTATATACGTTGTTCCATCACCATCTCTTGTACACAATTAGACGTAGTAGATTGGATTATGTTCCTACTTGAACGCTGGGACTTAAATATGTAGCCCCATATGAGATTAAACAGCGTTGAAATCTGGTTTCAAAGGAGTAATTGGTATGGTTGTTGTGGACAAACGTCTACATTACAATGCATTTCCAAGACGGAAGGGAATCAGTTTTACCTGGACGCATTACCAGGTAAAACAACCAATATTGTAAATAAAACAAAGTTTTCGTGGTATTTATCAATCCTGACGTTGGTTTAATATATTGCATACGGGGCAAATGTCTCATGAGTGTGTCAACTATTATCCACACTGCATATTCCAGTTGGATAATCAAGTTACTCTGTCATTTGTTATGTTAGGCAAACTCTACGATACTAGACGAGGTGCCGTCTAGCATGTTAATGCTGGACAAGTTTAAGTTTGTAACGAGCAATTCATGCATTTCCTTAAACTGGTTATCACAAGGGGCAGCAATTATCGTCGAATTTAGCGTTGACCAGTTTATCACAGAGAGCGTCCTGTCCTCTGAAAGCCGACGATAGTGTGAATGCAGGAAATGTGCATGCAGTCATATATTCAACTGATTTTGTCACTCTACATAAAATATTCCATTCTATTCAGGATGGCATGTTAAACGCATCAATGCAAAATGAATCCAGATTTTCGTTAAGATAATATTAAATAGACGTGGTGAATACACGAGGGTGAACATGAATGGGCATTGCGACGTGGTCGTGGGGTATCAAGACGAACAACGATGTCTGAATGTTTCATACATGTGTATGTTGTCTGTAGACGGTGGCAATGCAGTTATCATCCTTGGTCTTGTCAGTACCAGCCGGAGCTCCCAGGTTTACTGCACCAATCAGCGCTACGGATGTTGCGGGTTTCCTCCGGCCCTAAACTGAGAAGTCGTGATATATTAGTGGAATAATCGAGAAAGCGACTCTGAACCCATATTTAAAAATAAAATGTATTTTGTCTTAGGTTCTAGCTATTTATTCGTTATTTTTTAAAGGTAACACGGTTGTGTGGTTTTTACTTGGCACGATATATGTGATTCACCCAGTATGCTATAGTTATTTGAAATACGAAAGTGTGTAACTCTACGATCATTTTTAACTCAAACCTTATAGTAATGGCCGTAGGTTGTAGTCACAGTTACGTTAGAGTTACGCAAATTCGTACAAAATATTCCCTGACTCGAGATTACGAAACATTTCTGAGTACGATTTCAGGCTCAAAGTTGTGTACACAAATCCCCATATAGATTTGAGCATGAGTATGAATTAGTACTGAAAAATAGTTTCTTAATCTAGGAGCCTTGATCTCACTCACATTTTACGACGGTTTTGAGGCAATGCATTCCAATTGAATTTATTAGTAATGATTGCACCTTTCCTTTGACTAAATGAAGTGTCAAAACCATTCCAGCCTTACGTTGTTTTGAAATATTGGTATCAATAGAAAGCGCGACTCATTCTGCAATCATCCGTGTTATAAGCTGTGTATATACGCAGTGTATTCATGCGATGATTCCTTCGTGAGAGATGACTTCTTTAATATGTTGTTTGTTTGTTTTTTATTATTATTTTTATTTTTTTGTATTTAATTGTTTCTGTATTTGTTTTGTTTGTTAATGCCAACATGACAACGTTTTTCTTTGGCTCTCATGACCAAGGTGACTTAGGTGGTTTCGGCACATAGTCCTTCAAATTGGACAACGCTCAATCGCAATGCAGAACGTAATATACAGGGTTCACCGATTCATATGTACAAACTATATCCTGAAGCAATGGGACAGTGATCTATCAGCACCTGTTACCATATCACACCGATTGGGACGCATTATTCGGCGCGTTAAATACTTTGACCCATTCCATGATCATGTTATATGTGCGAAATACAGTTAGCACTAGCTGGGTCGGTTATATGTCAGAATGTCGGGCAATCTAGCTTGCATATTCTTGAATAATGTCTTGAACAATCATTCTAACGAATCCGGCTGCGTATAATTCAACTGAATGTACACCTAGGTCCAGGGAGGGAGGAACTACCAATGATCGTCTACAATGTATTACCATTCGTTTGAAATGACTGTTTTACTCAGTTTACTCAGCCCGCTCACGGGCATTAGTGCCAACGTTGGGTTCCACTGAAATAATCTGGAATTGCATTGACACTATTTAAAGTAGTATTTGATAACTGTTTCCTTATGCGTACTTATAACGAATGGTTCTTTGAATCTCACCATAGGCCTGTTCAGGAGGGCGAGATTACGCGAGTTCACGCGTGACGTCACATATGAAGTATGAACGTTGCTAAGGAGATTTCGCCCTCCTGAACAGGCCTCAGGTATGTGTGGATACGAATCTTACTGTCGATATGTCACGTGGAACATCTCCGTGCAAATTGAAACATAGAACTTTTACTCTCACAACATGTTCACGTGTGTTTAACTATAGGGTTTCTTTCACATCAACGACGGTTGCTACTTTCAAGATTTGGCACCAATGCAATCACAACGAGGATTGAGTGAGTGTGAGTGCGATGCTAACATCCCCAGCGTCTAATCGTGGTCGTGATAGAGAGGCAACGAAGTCTTAGCACGGTTAATGGCAAAGAACGCAGGGACTGGCTTCACAGCGAAGCCGTGTTACTGCGTGTACTCGCATTAATGTGTCACGTCCATGAAGCGTCACTTCTCTGCCTTTCATACCGTACAAGCTACGCTGTCTTCATAAAATAGACTTACTAGACTATACATACATACGGGCTTTCACTTGGGTGTGCAATTGTAGCTGATTCAATATGGGATGGGTTTACGACAACGCGATTGATCATAATCGGAAGGACTGTTTTCACAAAATAACAGAAACGTTTACGACGTCGGGAAATGTTAATTATATTTCATCCAATCACGACGTAGATCGTGATCACGTGAGATAGCGAAAGCGAGAATAGAGTCACTGATAACTCTTACTTGTGATTATATTCATATAATCGTAATAAAACTTCGTTTCACTCGTTCATCAATTTATTCCCAAGGATCTGTGCATAGCCACCTTGATATTTATGTCTGCGATATAACGGAAACTATCCGTTTATGGGTTCCTTACTAGCATGTTATGTAGCTTGTGCTTTGTGTATAATATTAACTGAAAAGTGTCCGTTAGATGAGTACTAGTATATACGACTAATTGAAATCTTGTAATATATATAGCATGTTCAAAAGTGTGTACAAATGCACGACGCCTAATGCAATTGCAAGTGTACTGTCATAGCGGACAGTTTACCATTTTAAATGCATTGCTTGTATGTACATGTTGTTTGGATCACACTTTCTTTTAATATTGACTGTGAATGTATCGTCCCACATGTGTACATATATTGCCATTGTGCTAGCAAATTCAGCCAATTACACGATCTTCAATCATTACCAAGCCTATGGTTGTTGGGATATCCAGAGACAAATTTGAATGGGTGGCATTTCGGTTTATCAACTAAAACGCAGTGATGACAACGATATATATTCTTCAGTATATACATTATATATAACATAATGTAGATCAATCATTATGATAATATTTCCACGACGCACGTGTACATTGTTTATTGCTCAAACGGTCGATGGCAAATGAACACTAACAAGGCAAAATATAGACTTGTAAATATGTATAGTCAGTATGTAAATAGTTTAACTTATATTTTGATTATGATTGTAATATCCGTATACCACAAATTGCATTATGTACTGACTTCAGCAATACAGTTTATCACAATTAATTGTCCATTGATTCATTAAATAGTTTTAATGCGCATTTCCATACTCCGCTTACGCGGTGTAACGATCGGTGTCCACTGTTATCCTTCTGTTAATTAACTTGCTGTGAGAGCAGTTGTTGCATGATATGGGTGATCACTCGTTTGTGTGCATGTAGCGTCCCCTGGACAGTCACAGTCATTGCATCTCACCACTGTCCTCTGCAGAGTTCAGACTCTTCTTGACGAACGTCGAGAAGCTTCCAGATCCGATTCTGTCGAATGGCCGCTTTTCTGCACCCGATCTTTTAGCAAACGACGAGAATCCGCCGTGTGCGATCTTGTCGAATGATTTCTTGATGAACCCCGACATGCCACTACCAGCGCTGATGGAGTCAAATGGCCTCTTGGCAAATCCTGCAAGATCTCCGGAAGAGATGGAATCAAAAGGACGTTTTTCGAATCCAGACATGCCCCTTCCTGCAGCGATTGAATCGAAGGGCCTCTTCGCGAAGCCAGACATACCACCCCCAGCGGCTATGGAATCAAAGGGGCGTTTGGCGAACCCATTCATACCACCCCCGGCGGCGATCGAGTCGAAGGGACGTTTCGCAAAGCCGGCAAGTCTACCGGACGCGATGGAATCGAAGGGGCGCTTTTCAAATCCTGATAATCCGCTTCCGGAGTTTATTGAGTCGAAAGACCTCTTGGCGAAACCAGATATTCCACTGCCGGAGCCAATCGAATCAAACGGGCGCTTCTGGAACCCGGATAGTCCTGTACCGGAAGCGATAGAGTCGAAGGGACGTTTCGCAAAGCCGGACATACCTTCTCCTGCAGATATAGAGTCAAATGGTCTTTTAGCAAAGTTAGAGAAACTACTTGAGCCAGATATTGAATCAAAGGGACGCTTGTCCAGGGAGGAAAACGCGCTGCCGTGGGAAATCTTATCGAATCTTCTCTTCATAAAGCCGCTCAATCCACTGCCCCTGTTTATTGAGTCGAATGATCTCTTTACGGCCACAGACGAACCGCTAACACTGCTCTCCTTCATCTGAAAGAAAATAAAAATATAATGATTGAATCATACAACATATGTCTCCCTGAATGTCGATAGCCACACAGCACTGATATAAGGCCTATATGAATACACAGACCATCAAGGTACTCCAATAAGGGAAAGAGTAATTTGATGGTGCCAGATCGACCACGGAGTGTTTATGGGCAAGTATGATATGAAGACGATCTGAAGAGACTCAGACAGTCCTCAGGACGCATTCGTGGGAATAATCGTGGACCTATTGATGTCAATCATTCCTCGATGGTCTCAACAAGTGCACACACGGTAGCTTCTGAATACAGTATCAATTTCAGATAATGACACTTTATACAAGTACGGAAGTATGTTTGTAGTGCCTTGATGGTATCAGTGCGTGGATGTAGAACAAATTATGTGCATACATGCATGCATATATATATATGTATATATAGTGCAAACATTCAGAAATGTCATCAACATATTAAATGACCAGTCTAGTTTCCAAAACAATGTTTAAGTCTGGTTTTGAAAGTGCACCGATTTTTTTGTTTGGTGTATATTTTTATTACCATTGTTTTATTTAGTATGGTGCTTGCATATCGTCTTAAATGAACAACTCGTGGTGCTAATTTAAAATAGAATATGTAGATAAATAAATACATATGGCACTTGATCAATTCATGTAATGTATCTGAACAGTATTACTCTAACTTCAGCGAAATACCTACAGTATAAATGCGAACAATATAACGCACTGCTGTTTACAGTTACGGTTACAGTTCTCACTTACATTTACCACAAACTAAAACACGGGTGTAAAATAGGCTAATTTTACTTTCTATCAGTCTACAGCTTATTACTAAAGTGAACAAAGCCGTGTTCTAAGTTTATGAGTCTCAGTGCTAGGATGATGTTAAATGAATATGACTTGTACATTGTCGATAATGTATAAACTCCCACGTGTTCACCAGTCATTATGAGAAGATACGAAACTCCCATAATTGAACTTAAAACTGAAGGATACTGGAAATGCAACACGATGTACATATATGAAAGGAGGCTTGTTATGTCGTACTAGTTTCTGGATTTATATAGATATGAAATATCTTGTCTAGTCTAGCTACATCAAATATCTTGTACCATCTATATCCGCGAAGCAACGAAGCGCATTTGCTTTCATTTATTCGGTGACATTGACCGATCATGACAATTTGTTCGACGTTATTAATCCTCCCATGATATAAACATCTATCATACAATTTGCGATGGGCCGCTACACCCTGTAAATGTGCATTTCGGGGGATTAAGGGTAAATATCACACTGGGAAGAGTAAATTGATGGCGTACCTACAGCAGTGTAGCAATTGGCCCTGGTGATACGAATAGTTTAACTCGACATGTCACGGCTCTTAGGAGGCAATGCTAGCCACAGAGGTGGTCGTCAATTTGGTCGTTAACACACGCATTGGGAGTGTTAATATAACACATCAAACGCGGATGTTAAAATACAACTTTCCAACCCCATGCCTCTTATTACGACAGTTGTAAAGGGAGAAAATGTCATTACTCAAACGATGTCTGTCACTGATTCGCGGTTTCGTGTTTGTACATAGTTATAAACGTTAATAAACGACGTGATAGTAGGGCTGTCAGTTGGCACAATGTCGACCAAGACCGATTTGTGCGGATAATTTCCGGTACACAACGAGAGCACAACGAAGATGAGTTTCGTGTTAATAGTGTATGCAGATTGAAGGACATATTTTTACAAATACGTATTTTGGTTGTGTACAGATGTCTTCGGTAAGTGCACTTTGATCACAGCGGTAAATGAAAGTGAGCGCTAAATGGCGTTGTCCATTAGAAATCGTACGAGCATGTAGTTTGTTTGGTAATAACTCAAACAGGAGTTGGTCTGGTACGAGTTTATAGGATAACTAGTCATAGTACGCGTGCCGCGATTAATATGCAATATTCCCATCGGTCTAGACCATGCATTCTATGGTTTTGGATGTGGATCGTATCCATGATTGCCACATGCAATCTGCTTTATATTGACAACAATACACTTGTACGCAGGGCATTCAAATTTTAACGGTTCACTTAGATTGTTTTATTGATCTTTTGACAGCTCTGCATTCCGTAGTGCTTACTTGGTTAATACGAAAGATCAGGAAAGTAATATAGGATACCATCATCTGAATTGTATCATATTTTAAACGCGTATACTATGATTAACTTGTAAATTATACACGGAAGTAATGGTCTTGCTTTTATCATTGTTTTAAGTAGAGCTGATTTAAAAGATAAAGGTTACTCCGTTTTATCGAACTACAGTATGAAATATGTAGCGATCACTTTAACTATGGAATACTGATACTTTATATGGAATTTAGAAGGTCATACTACTTATTGCATCAACTACTACACGGCTTCACACTCAGGGGTCTTGCATCAATGTCAACCTGAGTTAATGTTCCAATTTCGTCATGGAAGGATGTAAAGTCTGAACCAAGTTATCCTTGGCTAATCGGTACCTTACGTCTGTGCTCGAAAATATACGGAAACGATAATTATAAGTTGTGCATGTTTAACACGTTTCCTCTTGCCATAACACATACACATACACACTCTCGCGCGCAAAAACTAACACACACAGAGGAACACACAAGCACACACACACACACACACACACACACACACACACACACACACACACACACACACACACACACACACACACACACACATACACACACACACCCATGCACACATGCACAAACACCCCGGATGACGTAAACATTAAAACGCATTCTACAAAATTAATTCAGTTATGTTTCCTGAGTTGAAGTTTTATGTTAACAATTGAAACTGAGGTTATTTCCTTCTCTTTCTCTCTCTCTCTCTCTCTCTCGCTTTCTCTCTATCTCTCTCTCGCTCTCTCTCTCTCTCTCGCTTTATCTATCTCTCTCTCTGTTTCTCTCTTCATTACCCTCCCCCTCTCCCCAGTATCAGTGACATATAGCAACAGAATGAATTGCTTTATCGTCGCAAATGGGGGAAAGATTAACGCAGCGACGTTAAACTCCATATTCAATCACTCACTCACTCCCAGTATCAGTGACTTAAGAGTGTTTCCAGAACTCTGACGCAGGACACCAATACGAAACAGCATAACTCTTAGCCTTTAGGTAGCCATAACTATGCCATTGCTAAGTGTTTGAGTTACTAACATTATAGAGCGTATTCGTTTCAAACACTCGACCAACCCTAGGGTGATGCAATTATCCAATGACCAAACACTCATGATGGTACGAGTACCCTCATTGGCTAAGTTCATCATACGACCGTCACCCTAGAAGGTCGAGTGCTGAATCGAATACGTTCTAAGTCACTCCGTTAGAAAGCATGTAAGCTTTACGGGCTCGTACACTTCTTTGAAGAAACACAAGCTGATAATTAGAATGCAAGACTAACTTCCTAGCATTGATTGATATCTTCAATGCATTCCCAATGACTTCCAAATAGAGTGTTATTTTTCTAAGCGTGCTCTGTAGTTAGTTTATCTTCATTAATTAGCCGCACACTTAAGATCCTGAGTTAATACTGATTATTTATACAAAGTGCGTCTTGGTAGATGATGTTTGGATGGCAAACAGTGTTGCAATTGATTTCAACAACATTGCTATAATTATACACGGTTCTTGTACGGCGTAGGTAAATACCGACTCCCCTTTTAGCAATCTAACGTAACAGTGATGTTTGGGTAGTGTCTAACATTGATGTCATTAGCACGGAAACGTATTCCTGTTTCATGTACTGCTGTTCATTTAGGCGCTATAGTTTTAGTTGCTCTCGAATGATAGCAGTTGCATAGGACGTTTCTATTAACACAACTACGGCATTTATTTTATTTAATCTACATGCTTTGTAAACGCACCCACGTTATCGGTGATATTATGCACCTGTCTTTGTTTAAACTGCATAATTAGTAGTTTGCTTTATGATTTAATTTCGTGGTATTGCAATTAATTGTATGGATTTGTAAAGTATGCGTACCCCAGTGAAATGGTAGCTTACGCAATAATCATACTAACTGTCCAACTTATGAAAACTGACATCAGAAACCGGAAGCCATTCATATGTTTACTAAATACTCTACACATAACCTGATACACCTGAGTTTGTAACTGACAGTGTAAAACCTTCACCAGCGTTTAGATAAGCCTCATTCCCCATAGATCAACTTCATAAACCATGGGATCTGCGGCATGTTGGACATATTGGTCTGTGTATTATTTCAAACATCACTCTTATTCGTTGAGAGGTTCTCTTTGCAGTGGGTTAGCTATCGACAAAGAGAGTGTTAGTGGATAATAGACCTTCTTGAAAGGATACCCTGGTTCATATTGAATTGCGTTCTGATATGTCATACTTACTCAATGTTATCATTTTGGCATTGGGATGACGTAATGCATTACGAGGCAAGCGTTGTTATGACTGAGTGTACGTGTATAATTACCATGTGTTTAGTGTGTATTAGTATTACAACGGAACATTGCATTCATGGAAGACTTGCATTATTTAATATGGGACATGATTAGTTCTTACGTGCATGTATATGTTAACGGATTAACGGATATTTACACTCCGCGTAGCATGTACGTAGACGTATTGGGTAGACCTATGAACAACAGTTCAGAGGGTTCAATGGCCATGCAGATTGGACAGAATTAAAGTAGGTTCTAGATACTAGTAGTTTTACAGACAAATCACTGTATTGTTTCTCTCTGCCTATGTCAGTGACAGTATCAGCCGGTGATCGCATGTGTATTGTAACAGTTAGCTATGCTGTTCGACTTCCGTTCAAGGACAAGTTGTGATGCGAACAATATAGAATTTAAAGCTAATCTAAGCCAGACCAAGCAAAAACATTAGGAAAAAACACACCCCAGCAAATCATTGAAAAGCATAATCATTATTTATCTTCTCGTACAATTGCGTGAACTGTCTCTATAAAATTGAATATCAACCCCTTACATTAATGCTGTCATTCCGTCGACTCCATGAGTTAATATTGTGAACTTCTTCATCATACTAAACTATTTTGGCAGGGTGAGGTCCGGCATTTTTAGCGTCAACTGTCCACGCCACATTGGTATTGACGTGGAAGAAATGCGGGGCTTTACGTAGGAGGAACCGACGGCAGCAAATCCTCCCCACTCTTGGTGCCGGGGACCTATTTCAACGTTACGGTTTTATGAGATGACTGTCCATACCATTATTGAAGCTGATTAGTTGAATGGAGGGGATCTGCTTATGGCATTCTAAGCAAGAGATGATCAACTGGCCAATTTGTTTTGCTTGGCTCCCCGCGACAGAGCAGGACCTTAACTTGACCTGGCTGACGATGTTTCTCTTGGAGTCGGAGTCTACTTAGTCTAAGACCATACTGTGACGTGCATTCACGCGCAGGGCTGCAGGTCTTCGCTTCCGGCAATTTCGATAATATGGTATTGTGGTCATAAATCAAGATACTCATAAATCACGTTTTAGAAATGGATCTCTACGGGCATATGTAATATACACGTATGCCATTATATGACAACATATTTGTAATAATGAAATATTCAAATTTTGAAAGTTACACCAGGTCCAGTGGTTCCATATCCGCATGATGAATTTCTATTCCCTTTTTAGGGAAAATTAACTGTTGATTGTGATTATTCATGGAAAAGATGGCGCTAGAAATTAGAGATTGTCATGCGCCCGATATGTCAGAAAATGTCATCAGAGTTATTAGATGATATCATGTTCACGCTGGAAGGGCCTTCTTCACTAACTTCTGTACTTCATTATTAAATGCAATATTGATACCGGTACTGATTTTAATAAAGTTATGCCCTACAAACCCTGTATCTTTTGTTAGGTTTCCTTGCATGCATTTAGTTTATTGTTGTGTTTATGTTTTATTAGTAATATTTGTAATACATGTATACGATTCAGTAGTATGTTGTTTATCAGTCAGTGACACATCATCGTTAGATTTGACAGTTAAATGCCTACTAGGTATCACATAAATTATTTCGATACATTCGTTTCAATTGTCAGTATTCACCGTGCGTGTATGTAAATTGCTATTATCCTTATAGTGTTACTGCTATTAGTGTCATCATTACACTAGCATTGTTATAGCAATACATGTACAACAATTAGTAGCATACTTATAGCATAGTTATTGGTATGGCATCATCGACTACCGGTATTAGTTGTATCGAGGTTATCCAAAGGTTATACTAGTCTATGGGAAGTTTTATGAGAATCGGTGGGATATGGTTTTATTTGCCTCTTCCTTGCAAATATGTGCGTGTGCAATGTACTTACTTAGATGAAACCTACATACAACATAGAACATTATATATAATATGATATAAAACGCCCAATTAACGTAGAATGAGTATGCGTTCGGCCATTTCAAAGGGGCATAACTCATATAAATCTGTACTGGCTAATTCAGAAGAATAGCGATACATACATGTAGTTCATATTATGACATATATATGCATACTGAACTATATGTATATGAATATCCGATGCATGCGTTTTAGCGTTGATGTCTCAGAAACGTATCTAACATATTGACTACAAGTTATATTGCCGTTACTAAAACACATTAAATGCTCAGTAATGCAATCAGGAAGGTGATTTCTGCCAAAACCTGTTTCATGTTGGTGGGGACTTTTCAAACATTGTTGAAATCTTAATGGATTTAATTTCTTCCTAATGCTAAATATTTACTAACAAAATACATGTTATTTTAATGTGTCATATTAGGAAATATATATCAATGGTTGAGTAAAACAAGGTGCTAAACTCACCTTTGTACAAAATGACTTTTTCAAAGGTATCCATTCATGTTATTATGCGTTATATACATACAATATGTAAGCATATATTCATATTAATAACTAAGTTATAATAATTGAGTAACGCGCAAAGTCATAAGTTATTAGGAAACTGATAAACTTAAATTGTAGTTTACTCATAATTATGAAGTGTACAGTTAGTACCATCGTGCTCTCAATACTATATATATATATATACACAAAGAAAAAAGTTAAGCACCCCCAGATTTGATTACTTGTATAATATTGGCATGCATTGCAACTGAAATTG
>JAVCKZ010042225.1:0-34904 GCA_034780755.1 Lepetodrilus elevatus | reverse complement strand
GAATCAGTCCTGAGTTCGATGGGTGAAATCGTCAGGATTTTATGAATGAATGGGTTTTCGGTCAGCCACTAATTAAGCTAATCTGATGCTACATCAGCGATGAATTGATAATAAGGTGTGCCCCAACACTCGCGATATATCCCAAAGCCACCGCCCAGCTCCATTTTAAATGAGAGAAAAAAGTGTAGATACCACGCGCCTGACCCATGAGCGCCACTCCTGCAGCGGAACCTACAGAAAGTAGAGAGCCACCCACTCCAGCCGTCAGAGTGACCAATAACCACTGACCATGTGACATTTCGGGGTTCATGGTCAGAACGGCAAACATAACGGGGATGTTATCGACGATTGCTGACAGAAGACCGACCACAATATTGGCCCAGGTTGGGCCTAAGTCTATGTACATAAGCTCGGCGACAAGTGCCAGGTAACCCAGCGCACCGAGGCCTCCGACACAGAGAATAACACCGTAGAAAAACATGAGGGTGTCCCATTCGGCGCGCCTGACGGAGGTGAATATATCAAATGGTTTGGAGCGATCTTTCTGTTTCGGTGTACCCTCAATACTCAATGCCTCATTATCCCAAGTATTCAATTCAATCTGACGCAGGAAATAGCCGTAAATTTTTAAGATGCCGAGGCCGGTCATCATGCCCAGGGCGGGCGGTAAATGAAGCGTGTTATGTAGGGTGACGGTAAGAATAATGGTTCCAACAAACAGCGCAACGACAACATACCCACCTTGCTTTACCACAACAGCTTCATCAATGGCGTCCGGTTTGGTCTTGCTGACGAAGAAGGACATGATGACGGCAGGAATAACCCAGTTGATGACGGAAGGAATAAACAGGACGAGAAATTCACCAAATTGTACTTTACCTTTTTGCCAGACCATCAGCGTTGTAATATCACCAAACGGACTAAAGGCCCCGCCCGCGTTAGCTGCAATCACAATATTGACACAAGCGATACTGACGAAAGCCATCTTAGCGCTGTCGGCTAGAATTACTTTCTTACCGCCAGCAACCGCGATGACGACTGCAGCCATCAGCAGCGCTGTGGTTAAGTTATCTGCTACTGGCGATATAAAAAAGGCCAGAGTCCCCGTGATCCAGAAGATGGCATAGAGAGAAAAGCCACGGGTGACGAGCCAGCCTCTCAGGGCATTAAACAGGCCACGTTCATCCATCGTATTGATGTACGTCATCGCCGCCAGCAGGAAGAGCATGAGCTGAACATACTCAAGTAAGTTGTGCTCCAAAAAGGCGTTGACATTTTCGCTCTGGCCGGTAGATTTGTACGCCATAGCAACCAGAATCCAGATAATACCAGCGGCCACCATGACGGGTTTGGATTTGCGCATGTGGATCTGGTCTTCAATGATGACCAGAAAATAGGCCGCAACGAAGAGAGCCAGCGCCAGCCAGGCATATAGAGTATGGGTTAGGTTCAGTGGAGCCAGTGATTCGCCGCCTGTACCGGAGGCAACCGCAGCGCCAGAAAATAATGTGAATAGTAAGGTGAAGAGGACCTTCATAGCTGTTCCTTCAAGTTGTTATTTCCCTGTTGCGTAGGAAGATCGATAACAAAAAATATGTCGGCCATCAGATGGCCTTTATCAATTAGAAACGCCATATTAGACTGATATTGTCCATTAATTTGTAACAAGGATCCAATAAACAACTAAAAAATAAAGAAAATATGCGGGTGATTGGTTTTTTTGTAACCCATCTCCAATTCTTTTTCAGTTGTTCGCAAGACGGAGGGCTAGAATAAACGATGTCGCTAATCCGATATTGAGTTTAAGTCGTCACGCATCATGAATCTACCGATAAAATGGCAATACAGCCTTTTCTTTGCTTGCGAGGTGGGGAATCACGGAAAACCTCTGTTTGTGATGGAGAAAAAAACAGATTTTGGGCCGCGATCAGGAGCAAGTGTTTGCTTGTAGGAAATAGTGTCCTTATAATCCCGGTTCAATTGCCGGCGTAGCTCAGTTGGTAGAGCAACTGACTTGTAATCAGTAGGTCCCGAGTTCGACTCTTGGTGCCGGCACCAAATAGCCAAAAGGCCTGTCTAGACAGGCCTTTTGTTTGGCTCTCGTTTGGCGAGATCCCTTACGCCTTAGGTATTCGTGTCTTTTAGGTTCGTAACGGCCTTTTCAAACTGATCCATTCCTAGGTTATTAAGAGGGATGCTGCGTCGAATCTTTCGCTCATTTGTTTTTATTGAGCGTTGGTAAGCAGGGTCGTAGTGGTCCTCCAGCAGGCGGGTTACGAACGCAGTCCAGTTGCTTTGATCGATAAGCTCGAACCAGCTATTCACGGTGTTTTTTCCATGACGCTCCGTCAGTAGGCTCAAGCGGCGTTTTAGTTCACCCGGATTTTCAGTAAATTCCTGGTATTCCTTGAGCAGGTAATCGACTCGGGCGTGAATGGGCGCCTTGATTTCTATGGCATCGGCTCGTTTCATTTTCTCCCAAAGTGGAGCAGGGCAGTGGAGCTTACCGATTTTGTTGCTCTCAGATTCAATCCAAACGACTCTCTCCGTTGAAAAGCTCTGGATCTGATGGGCCAACAGGGATTCAAAGTGTTTCTGTGAGGGTTGGGAGTGTCCTGGTAATAGTCCCAGCAAGGATCCTCGATGATTGGCAAGGCCCTCCAGGTCAATAACTTGCTCATGTTCTTCTGCTAGCTTTTTCAATATCAGCGTTTTTGCGGTGCCGGTAAGGCCCGCGATGATTTGTAGATTTAGCAGAGGGCAGAGGTTTTCTAAGGTATCTCTTACCCCTGAGCGGTAGTGCTTATAACCACCCTCGATTAAGGTGGTCTCCCAACCGATTCGTGCGAGAACTGTTGCGAGGCTTAGAGATCTCTGGCCGCCGCGCCAACAATAAAGTAACGGACGATACTCTTTGTCTTGTTCAAGGAAAAACGTTTTGGTCCAGTGGGCTATATTGGCAGACACTAAAGAAGCGCCCAGTTTTTTAGCCTTAAACGGACTTTCCTGCTTGTATATCGTACCGATTTGAGCGCGCTCCTCATCGTTAAGCACATACAGATTGACCGCGCCAGGGATGTGGTCATCCGCAAACTCGCCAGGAGATCGGACGTCGATAATATTTGAGTATTCTTCAAATATGGGGTGTTGAATGAGTTTAATAGGAGGGGACATTTAGTCTTTAAGTTGGGTTAGCTGATTCGCTTCTTTCTTGGTTAAGTAGCGCCAGGGCTGAGGAATTAGGCCGGGTACTTTGCTACAGTAGTGCCCATAAGACTCCCCATACTCGGCTATCAGTTTCTTTTCTTCAAGTCTGGATCCTAGCAGCATGTAAAGGGTGGCCCAGGTGCAGGTAATAAGCCAGCCCATATTCATATCTCGGCTCCAGATAAAGAGGAGGCCTAGAAAATACCAGGGGTGGCGGACAAATCGATGCATGGGAGAAATAACCAGCGGTTCGTCAACTGACCCAATATGACCATAGGTATTAGGTCTCAAGCCGATAAATGCAGCGCTATCGTAATAGCGTAAGCTCAGTAAGAACCCAATAATGGAGAGCACTCCAAGTCCATTCATGAGTAAATACATGTTGCCCTGCCAGCGCCAAAGGGTATCCCAGGGATGAAAAAATAGCAGCGAGAGAGGGATTAACAGCAATAAAACCGATAGAAAATTGTATAAGAGCCGATAGTGTGGAAATAAATTAGAGAATCTGTTCGCGAAGTTGAGCTTAAAATGATGCGATGCTAGCCATGAATGCATGGCATAATAAGCAAGCCAAGCGATACTAAGTATAATTTCTGGGGACATAGTTTTTGTGGTCACGGGCCTTTATACAAATCTGTTGTTACATGGTATGTTGCTTGCGTAAAAGATAAAAGAAAGGAATTGAACGAGGCCCTCTTTCATAACCGTGATTGTTTGCCTTCGTTATTAATGGAGTTTGTCCTCCCGTCAAGCATCCTTCGAATTAACCAACTGAAGTAGTGACTTAATTAAAGAGGTTACCTCGTGACTGAAGTGATTTCTTGGATGGAATGAAGCAATGGAAAAGACACCGACTCTTGAAATCGACGCCTTGACAGCAGATCAAGTAATGCAAAAAAAGGCCTTTGTTTACGAAGAGGCTCGGCCGGCCGAGCAAAAGGCGATTGATGAGATGCTTGCGGTTTTAGATGTTGGCGATACCTACTCCATTTTTTCGTTTGGTTCTCATGCTCAGGAACAGCTAACACTTACTTCCAATAAAATTAATGAGCGTATTCAGGCTAAAGATATAGGCCTGGCAAGTCAGGCGTTGGTGAGTATGGCAGCGGTGTTGCGAGAGTTTGATATACAGGGGCTCGACGCGTACGAGACTCCAGATTTTTTCTCCCGCCTTTTGGGTAATAAGGCAGGACCAGTGAACCGGTTTATTTCGCAATATAAGGATATTAGCCAGCAACTTGGGCCTATTACCAGTGCTTTGGAAGAGCAGAAAACAAGCTTTTTAGCCGATACTATTTTACTTGATCATTTATACGACGATAGTTTGGAGCACTCCCATCGCATAGAGTTGTATATTTCTGCGGCTAGTGGGCGGCTCCGGCAGCTCGATGAGCAAGACATTCCTGAGATGCAGCACAAAGCAGATTATTCCGAAGATATTTTGTTTGCCCAGGAGCTTTATGATCTGCAAAGCCGGCGGGATGATCTTGATGGGCGAATTCATGATTTACGCCTGACCCGTCAAGCGGTCAAAAAGAGTATGTCTAGTCTTTGCGTCTACCAGGAAAATGGCGAGATGCTAGTGGATAAGCTTACTTACACTTTAGTCAATACTCTTCCATTGTGGCGAAAACAGTTCGCTTCGGCCGTTAAAGCTTATCAATCGGGTAGTGCAAATGTTGATATAGCGTCACTTAAAGAAGCCAATGATGTTTTGACGGCAACGATAGAGGAAGGCTTGCAAATAGCTGAGCAAGGAAAACAGAATCAACAGAAAGCCTTGCTTCAGCTTCAGTCTACGGCAAAAGAACTGCATGTTGCACTAAATGCGTCAAAGGCGCGCTCTCAGGAAGTTGCAGGAGGTGCTACGGTTGAGATGAATGCCGAAGACTAAGCAGGTAAGAGCCTTAGGAGTCCTCATTCCTAAGGGTGAGTAATTTGGCCTAGCGGTATTAGGACTTTACCGGGCTATCGCCTATGGTTTTAAGGTGGGAATTGATCTTTGCAAACTCGGGCAAGACTTTTGCTAGAATACGCCTGATTTGGTGATAGTCTCTTTTTTGTTTGAAATAGTCTTCAAAAGTATCGCGTGCATTGTCGATTATTGTCTTCGCTTCTTCTGGGTGTTCGAGGTAATAACTGCATTTTTCCTCGACGTCACTAAGATCCCATTTAACAGAAACGTAGGTTTCCCTATCGTGGAATATATCGGGATAGGTGACCAGCTGTGACATGTCGGGTTTGACTAGCAATGTGCCGTAGGCAATGCAGGTGTAGTCCCGATAGGTGACCTCACCGTAGCCAAATGGACTAAAGCCAATGTGGGATCGCGCAATTTCACGGTTAAATTTTCTGGCACCTAGCATGGTGTCGTCATTCAGGCTGGTAACCACGTTGTACTGCTGCTTTAACGGTTCAAGTGCCTTTAATGACTCTAGGCGGTGACGGTGGTAGTACCAGCTTTTGTCTTTATCTCCGAGGCTTACCCTGCAGTGAATATCAATATCTTTGCGGGTGTTGTTAAAGGGTAAAAGTCGTTTCCAGTTTGCATAGGTTATTGAACGTCTTATTTGTTGATGAGTCGCGACGTTCCAACCAGGAAATAGCTTGTCTTCTTGATCTTCTGGCAGGTAAGAACCAAAATTCCAGCCTTTAGCCGGAAGGTTATAGTGGCGGCTAATAAAATCGGTGACAACATAACCCCCGATGTAGCTTTTTCGATAGTCAGCGAAATTCTTGTACAGCTGCTTTTTCACATAGCAGTCAACATACGGAAGAATGCCAAAAAAAGGAGAGCTGCTTTGGTCAAAGTAATCTAGGTAGACAATCTTTAAATTGTTTTTCCAGCTGTGAACATCCTTAAAGAAGGCGATGGTCTCATCCGCCGAGTTTTTCCAGCTAGTGGTAATAAAAGCAACATCCGCATGGGTGGTTTTCAATATGGAAGACAGCTCGTCCAGGCTATTGGCGGGTCTCATCTCAATATTGGTTTTGCACTGAGATGAGAATTTTCCTTTATAGTAACGGAAGGGTTCCACCATATGATCGGCGATCCCATCGTGCATCCAATTACCGGCTACCAGGACATTAAACATGCCTTATCAAATCCTATCCAACTATATTTAAACGATACATTATAGAGTGTCATGGCGAACTGTTGCTCAAAGATTAGTCTCACTTCAATGTAGTTAGTTCAAAAATGTGAGAAGCATCACTTGGCTAAAACAGACAGCTCTTGAAATGATGGTGGGGTTTACGTCCTTGAATCGTCTTTACACGGCCAGCTGAGGTCTATTTTTTGCTCGTCATAAGGGCTACGATTACAAAAATAAACGATACATAGGATTGTTCATGCTTGATTGGCAAGAAGTTGACACCGTATTTCTCGATATGGATGGCACACTGTTAGACCTCCATTTCGATAATTACTTCTGGCTCGAGCATGTCCCTTTGCGGTTTGCCGAAAAAAATGATCTGTCGATTAAGGCGGCCAAGAAGGCGTTGTTACCGCTATATCGGGACATTGAGGGTACTTTAAATTGGTATTGCATCGATCACTGGTCGAATGCACTGGATTTGGATATCGCGCTATTAAAAGGGGAAGTAGACCATCTTATTTCCATCCATCCGTTTGTGCCTGAATTTTTAGACGCGTTGCGAGACTCAGGTCGCCGTGCTGTCATTGTTACCAATGCTCACCAGAAGAGCTTGGCCTTGAAGATGGAGAAGACGCGTCTGGAAGGTCATTTTGATCAGATCGTGTGCGCCCATGATCTAGGTTTGCCGAAAGAAGACCGACAGTTTTGGCCGACGTTGCAGAAAATCGAACCTTTTAAAGTGGAGCGAACCTTATTGGTCGATGATAGTTATGCCGTACTTGAGTCCGCACGTGACTATGGCATTGCCCACTTGCTGTCAATACATAAACCGGATACGCGAAGTGAAGCAAAAGTACCCGGAGAATTCCGGGTACTTGTAAGCTTTGGCGATTTGTTGCCAATTGATTGAGCGTTATTTAGTTTTACAAGTACTGATGCCGAAAATGGCATAAGGGGGGCACCAACCCATTAAACCTGTTGCTAGAGGTACAATGCCGATATAACCCCAAGCCGGCAGAGTTCCCATGACAGTCAGTACGACCAATGCCAAGCCAATTACAATACGTAAAATCCGCTCAATGTTGCCAATATTTGCTTTCATCAACTGCTCTCCTAAAGTAAAGAAATCGTGTGCAGTTTGACTCGGCTTGGCTTACGTTTCAGTAACTGAGTCACACAAGGTTTTGTTAAGGAAGCTCTGAACAAGTCCCCATTATTTTAAGCGGGCTAAAAGGGTCTGTAACTTCCCCGAAGTTCGCCGCAATAGAATAACTATTACGGCTCACTTCGTGAAACTTACAGACTCTTTTTTCTCCGCTTAATTCTAATCGGACTTATTCAGAGCTTCCTTAATTAGTTTCTATCCACAAATACACTTTTCCCAAGGAATGGATTAAAAGAGATTTACAACTCAAATACCCAAAAACCCATGAAGCGATTAAGGGTAAACCCTAGTTTTTTTGTTTCTGCTATTCTCTCTTTTTTATGAAATATAGGGACTAATATTGAACATCAATATGCTGCGCAAAGCCGCACTGGTAGAGGGTTCTACCCTAATTCTGTTAGTACTTATAGCCGTCCCTTTAAAGCGTTTAATGGGAATGCCTGAGGTTGTCTCTATCGTAGGGCCGATTCATGGCTTGGCGTTTTTAGTGTATCTGGGAATGCTGATTTTGTTTCTATCTAGAGGAATTTTAACAGCCAAACAGTGGGGCATTGGATTTATTGCCGCTTTGATTCCTTTTGGTAGTTTTGTGTTTGAACGTAGGCAGCTCAGCCAAATATAATCCATCACTCAATGATTGAGTGATGCGTGCTTAGAAAATAACGTTGAAACTATGCTTCTTGAGCGGTGATAAGAAGCTGTTTGGGATCCAGAATCCCAATTTCGCCTCGTCCCAATTTTATCAAGCCTTGCTGCTCAAATGTTTTCAGATGGCGTGAGACAACTTCCCGAGCGGTTCCCATATCATCAGCGAGGGATTGATGTGTAATTGCCAGATGTGTTTGTTGTTTCGAGCGACGGAGCAGGGTTTGGGCGAGGCGAGCGTCGATATTCGTGAAGTTTAGTGTTTCCATGCGGGCAATAACATCGGCAAAGCGTCGGCCCATGTTGGTAAAAACAAATCGGCG
This sequence comes from Lepetodrilus elevatus, assembly GCA_034780755.1. Classification (NCBI taxonomy): domain Eukaryota; kingdom Metazoa; phylum Mollusca; class Gastropoda; order Lepetellida; family Lepetodrilidae; genus Lepetodrilus; species Lepetodrilus elevatus. The sequence goes on along the minus strand of JAVCKZ010042225.1, from coordinate 26,466 downwards.
AAACTGAGTGGACTCTCCAAGTGCTTGATCGAATACTTTCCGCTGCAGCATCAGTGCGTCGACGGTCGTTTCGGTAATGCCTTCCGCGGGGTACTTGTCGCCTCCCAGCAAACAAGAGGTCGTTAGCACGCAGGATTCACCCGGGTTGACATGGTAGAGCAGTACTTCGCGCCCGCTGGCTGAGGTGAGGATGACTTTGACACTGCCTTTGGCGACCAGCAAGTAGTTCTCGCAGATATCGCCACGGCGGAATACTACTTCTCCTGCGGGTACGGTAACGTCATGAGCGCTCGTAAGTAGCTTTCGAATGATGGGATCCTGACTCTGGGAGAGTTCGGGGAAGCAAGATGGCCAATTCAAGTCGTTCATCAGCTCGCAAGCAGGTCGCGCAGATTGTTGAGATGAGCGCGTCCGGTTTCCTGTTGTTCTTCCAGAGAAACTTTTGTTGGATCATCCCATTCAAGCAGATCTTGCGGAATTTCATTTAGAAACCGACTCGGTTCGCAGTCGATTTCCTCGCCGAACTTTTGCCGCTTGCGTGCGTAGGTGAAGGTGAGCAGTCGTTGTGCTCGGGTGATACCGACGTAAGCGAGCCGGCGCTCCTCTTCCAGGCTTTCCTCTTCGATACTGGTTTTGTGCGGCAGCAAATCTTCCTCCATACCGGCGATAAACACGTAAGGAAATTCCATCCCTTTGGCGGCGTGCAGCGTGATGAGCTGAACGTTGCCAGTGCTGTCTTCATCCTCGTTTCGTTCCATGATGTCCATGAGCGTCATGTGGTGAATAATCTCGGCGAGCGAACGCGTATTCTTTTTTGCCAGGCGGTCAATCCAGCCTACCAGTTCAGTCAGGTTTTCGATACGCCGCTCGGCGACTTTCTCGTTGCTGCTGATGTCGCGCAGCCAGCCTTCGTAGGCGATCCCATTAATCACGGCTTTTGTAATAAGAGCAGGGGTATCGTTATCTGCGCGGCGGTTCATTTCGCTGAGCCAGTCGGTAAACCGTTGCAGGCGCAGTAAGGCCTGCTGAGTTAGTGACTCCGTTAAACCTAACTCGAAGCTGGCGGTGAATAGACTGACCTCTCTTTGACCGGCGTAATCTCCGAGCTTTTCGAGGGTTGCTGTGCCGATTTCTCGTCGTGGCGTATTGACGATGCGCAGGAAGGCGGCATCATCATCCGGGTTAGCAATCAAGCGAAGGTACGCAACAATGTCTTTGACTTCAGAGCGGTCAAAAAATGAGGTGCCGCCGCTGACTTTGTAGGCGATGGATTGTTCGCGCAGTTTGCGCTCAAACAGCCGTGATTGGTGGTTACCTCGGTAGAGAATGGCAAACTCGCCATAGTCAGCGTGTTGTTTGAACTTGATCGTCATGATCTCTGAAACAATACGCTCAGCCTCATTATCGGCCGACTTACACGGTATAACCCGCAACGGTTCACCTGGGCCGAGTGCGCTCCACAACCGTTTTTCTATCTTATGCGGGTTGTTGGTAATCAGCTCATTGGCCGCTTTTAAAATGCTTTCTGTCGAACGGTAGTTTTGCTCCAGTTTTACCAGCTTGAGAGTGGGGTAGTCCTGCTGCAAGAGGTTAAGGTTTTCCGGGCGCGCGCCGCGCCATGCGTAGATCGATTGGTCATCATCACCCACGGCGGTAAAGCGACTTTCGACGCCGGCCAGCAGTTTGACCATTAAATATTGGCAAGCGTTGGTGTCCTGGTATTCATCGACGAGCAGGTAGCGCAGCCGTTGTTGCCATTTTTCGCGGACCGCAGCATTTTCTTGCAACAAGGTTGCAGGGGCGACGATAAGGTCATCAAAATCCAGCGCGTTATAGGCTTTGAGTTGGCGCTGGTAGCGCTCATAAAGGCGCGCATGGAAGGCTTCCTTATTGTCCTGCGCCAGCTCCATTGCGCGGGAAGGTGTAATGAAGTCATTTTTCCAGCTTGATATTTTCCAACGGGCGGTATCATCTTCGTCTACTTCTTCCTTGCGGGCGAGTTCCTTTAGCAAAACGGCGCTGTCTTGGGCGTCAAAAATAGAAAACCCTGGTTTGTAATCCAGCGCTTTGAGTTCCTGGCGAATAATCTTTAAGCCCAGCGTGTGGAAGGTTGAAACCTGCAGGCCCCGTGTCTCCTCTTTATTCAGTATCCCCTTAATGCGTTGCTGCATTTCACGCGCGGCCTTATTGGTGAAGGTGATGGCCGCGATATGCCGAGCGGGAATTTTCTGCTTGCGAATTAGGTAGGCAATTTTTTCGATAATAACGCGGGTTTTGCCGCTGCCTGCACCGGCGAGAACCAGAAGAGGACCATCGGTGTATTCAACGGCGGCGGTTTGCTGGGGGTTCAGTGATTTCATTGGCGGCATTCTAGTCTTTTTATCGGCCTGTCAGAAGCTTGTCAGAGCGGTATAATATTGCTATGCAAATTAACTCTAAAACGGGATTATTGGATGCCGCACGGCAGGTGCGTTCACCGAACTGCGATCCACGGCCTGCAGGCATAGAGCCTGATCTTATTGTGATACACAGCATCAGCTTGCCACCGAATGAATTTGGAGGTTCGCACATTGATGCGTTATTTTGCAATCATTTACCTGCGGATGAGCACCCTTATTTCGCAGAGATCCACAAGATGCAGGTTTCTGCGCATTTGCTGATTCGCCGTGATGGAGAAATTGTTCAATACGTGCCATTTCACCAGCGCGCCTGGCATGCGGGGCAGTCCAGTTATGCGGGTAGGGAAGGGTGTAATGATTTCTCCATTGGCATTGAACTGGAGGGCGCGGACACTACACCTTACACGGATGTTCAGTACGAACGGTTGACCCATATCGTGGAAGCTTTGCTAGCGACGTACCCGGGATTATCAGCTGAGCGGATCGCAGGGCATTGCGATATCGCGCCCGGACGTAAAACAGATCCAGGGCCTGCGTTTGATTGGAGCCGCTTGCGCAATGTCGTTAGCTGAGGTCAGTTCCTTATGGTACAAATCTATAGGCCTAATCCAAAGTCAGTCGTTTAAGTGTTTCAGCAACTTCCGTCGGATCAATGCCTTTTTTCACGGGAATATTAGTTTTTGTGAGTGAACTTGGGTAGTCCGCAGTAAAGGCCTTAAGTGCTTTAGGTTTCAGTTTTTCTGAATTTAATACGTCCTGTTTGATATCGCCGCTAACAATCATTTCCTGATCGCGAATCATGATAATCCCTTTAGCGGCGCGTACTACTTTTAACCCCTTGCGCTGAATGGTCGTGCGCATATTGACGCAGGCCTCCGGGCGGAAGCCGGTAAAACCCTCGCTGCCATAGGCGTAACACTTATCGCGCCAATAGGTGATCGCATCGGGGGTTACCTCTATCTTATCGGCATCAATCACCGTTTGGAGATAAAAAACACTCTTGTCGATATCGGTGTCAGATCGAGTTTCTGGCTGTTGGGTGGATGCAGGGTCTTTTTCAGTCGAGGGTGTCGCCGGTTGTGGATTGCCACACAATTTGACTATCTGTTCATGGGTAAACCCTCGTTGCAAGAATTGATCGATTTGCTCCATGTCGCAAGAGTCTGACCACGATGGCTGATTTAAAAGCATCGCACCGAGGATCAGAGCCGTTCTATTTCTCAGGATATTCAGATTCATTATGTAAGCCATTTGGACGCGTTAAGATTCATTCAGTCTGACCCAGCCTTTAGGTGTTTGTACCTCAATGGGTTTGTAGTCCATTTTGTACCTCATTTTATCGCAATCCTTGATCCAGTAACCGAGATACAGCCAGGGGATACCTCCGCTATGAGCGGATGCGATCTGCCAAAGAATCGCATAGACGCCTAGGCTACGCTTTTTCTCATCAGGATCAAAGAAGGTATAGATGGACGAATAGCCTTGTTGAAGCTTATCGACGACGGCAACGCAGAGTAGGCGTTGATCTAATCGAAATTCTACAAAATGGGTGTCACTCCAGGGTGAGGTTAAAAAGTCTAAATAACTGTCCTCAGTCGCGTTCTCCATGCCGCCGCCGGGATGCCGTGCGTGGAGATATTTTGAGTAAAGCTGAAAATAGTCATCGCGATGTGTGGCGGGAACAATTTTAGCAGAGAGATCCTGATTCCTCTTCCAACAACGTTTTTGACTGCGATTGGGTCGAAATTCGGATACAACGACTCGGCTGGGTCGGCAGGCTTCACAATCAGGGCATTGAGGGCGATAAATGTGCGCGCCACTACGTCGAAACCCCATCTCCACGAGTCCGCTGTAGACCGCCATATCGGGTTTGATTGCCGGGTTGAGGACCGCATTGACCGCCGTTCTTTCAGTCAGGTAGCTGCAGGAGAACTCGGGCGTGGAGTAGATCTCTAAATCTTGACGAGACATCTCATTGGTTTATTCGTTAGGACACCACAATGTAAACACAGGACTTGCCGCCCGTCATGCAAAATATGCCGTTGGACGACAAAAGTTAGGATAAATCACGATCTGATGCACATTTATCCGTGATCTCCTACGCAGTAAATTCACGCGTCCACGCTTAGCATGCGCAAGATAATAAATAGCATCTATAAGCGATACGCGTATGTGGCAAAAAATAAGAATAAGTATCCTGCTCGTCATACTGACACTGGTTAGTGGTAAAACATACCTAGAGCAACTCGACGCCACTGACTGGATGGAGCCGTTAAAGGTGGTGATATACCCAATCAATGGGGACGGATCTGTGGTAACCGAGCGATACATTACCCTGCTGGAAGAGATCTCCTTTAAGGATATCGAGGCTTTTATACAGTCTCAGGCTCGGCGCTATGACATTGATCGAGGTCTGCCAGTCAAGGTGACGTTGGCCTCCAGGTTGACAAATATTCCTCCTCAGCATGCAGAGGATGGGGGATTATTGAGCATCATAACCTACAGTTTAAAGCTACGTCTCTGGGCGTGGATAAATGGGAAAGAAGAGGCTGATATCAGTATGTTTGTTACCTATTTTGATCCGGAAACCAGCGATAGCGTGCCTAACTCACTGGCGTTGCAAAAGGGCATGCTGGGAGTAATTTATGCGTATGCCGATAGCGCTTATGAAGGCTCCAACAGTGTTGTCATTGCCCATGAAATGCTGCATACCGTGGGTGCCACCGACAAATATAGCCTCGAAACCAATATGCCTTTATACCCTTCGGGGTATGCGAACCCTTATTCGAAAAATCGTTATCCACAATTGAAAGCCGAGCTTATGGGAGGCCGGATACCCTTTGCTGAAAATGATGCCTATATGCCTGATTCGCTAGATACCGTGGTGATAGGTCCGCAGACAGCGGCTGAAATTAAGTGGATTAACTAGTGCGTAGTGTGTCCATCATATTTAGCTAAGGTTTAGCCTTGGCATCCAAGCCTTATTGTTCCCAGCTTGGGCAATCTCAAATTGTTGTGTAGAGTGACTGTGCGCCTTTTGAAATTGGTATGCATTTCATAGTGATACACTGGTCTTTAAGTATCAGGAATAAGTCGTAGAAATTTATTGCAAGCTTCTTTCAACCACTTCATAAACATCCCGCGATAATTTCGGCTGAGAGAGGATGCGTTCGAGTTGCTGCTGCATCTTTTTTTGCCGGTTGTCATCGTAGCGGCGCCAATGGCTAAATACTTTGGAAAGACGTGCGGCGATCTGCGGGTTAAGCAGATCCAGCTCGATGATTCTCGATGCAACAAAGGTGTACCCGGAGCCCTCTTCGGCATGAAAACACAGCGGATTCCCTTGCGCAAAGGCACCGATTAAAGCACGAACCTTATTGGGGTTTTTCATGCTAAACAGCGGGTGTTCCATTAGCTTATTTACGTGCGTTAAAGTACCCGGCAGCGGTGCCATGGCTTGCAAGCTAAACCATTTATCCATGACCAAAGCATCTTTTTTCCAGCGGTCACTAAAGTGTTGTAGCGCAGCCTCGCGTTCTGGACAGTCAATCTTTGTTAGTGCCCCCAGCGCACCCATGGCATCGGTCATATTTTGGGCCTGTTCATAGTGTTGCAGGGCAGTCTGACGAACCTGGTCGGTGTTGAGGGCCAGTAAGTATTCCAGCGCACAATTTCTGAGTCGCCGTTTTCCCATTTCGGTGGGGCTTAATCCGTAATCCCCCGGCGTTTGATTAATTTGATAGATTTCTTGCCACTGTGTTTGCAATGCATCTGCAAGGGCATGACGTAATCGCTCGCGGGCTGCGTGGATGGCATCGACATCAATCACTTCCATTTGTTCTGCCAGATAGCCTTCGCCCGGCAACGTCAAGGCTTCTGCCAACAACGCAGGGTCGGAATCCTTTTGATCCAGAAGCCAACTAAAAGCTTCCAGCAGATGCGGGTTAACCGGCGTTTGCTGATTTGCTTGAATGTCTTTGATCATGTTTTGTAAAACCCGCACAGAAAGCCGTTGACTGGCCTCCCAGCGATTAAAGTCATCCCTGTCGTGAGTCATCAGAAAAGCGAGTTGCGCATCGGAGTACTTGTAGTGGACTTTAACCGGTGCCGAGAAACCTCTGAGTAGCGAGGGTAGGGGGCGTTCGGGCAGGTCAGTAAAGGTGAAGGACTGCTGGGTCTGTGTGAACGATAAGACTCGGCTTTTACGGGTCTCTGTTTCCTCCCCTGCTATGTGTAGATTGAGTTCCTGACCGTTACTGCCCAACAATGCCATTTTGAAGGGGATAAGAAACGGGGTTTTTGTCTGCACGTCCGAAGTGGCTGGGCAACTCTGCTCCATGTGTAAAACGTAGCGACCCGATGATTCACTCCAGTCATCTGTGATATGCACTTCCGGTGTCCCTGCCTGATCATACCAACACTGAAACTGGCTCAGGTCGGAGTGATTGGCATCGGCCATGGCATCGCGAAAATCTTCGGTAGTAACGGCCTGGCCATCATGGCGTTCAAAGTACAAATCCATACCGCGACGAAAGCCTTCCCGGCCGAATAGCGTCTGGTACATGCGCACCACTTCTGCGCCTTTTTCGTAGACGGTGAGCGTGTAAAAATTATTGATTTCAATATAGGAGGTTGGCCTGACGGGATGTGCCATTGGGCTGGCATCCTCGGCAAACTGAAGCGTTCGCAGGGCGCGCACATCATCGATACGTTTGACGGCTGCGGAAGTCATATCTGCGGTAAAAGATTGGTCCCGAAAAACGGTAAGGCCTTCTTTAAGACTTAACTGAAACCAGTCGCGGCAGGTGACTCTGTTTCCCGTCCAGTTATGAAAGTATTCATGCGCAATGACCGCTTCAATATTGACGTAATCGGTGTCCGTGGCGGACTCGGGCTGTGCCAGCACGTATTTGGAGTTGAAAATATTCAGTCCCTTGTTTTCCATCGCACCCATATTAAAATCATCCACGGAGACGATCATGTAGATATCCAGATCGTATTCCAGCCCATATTGCTCCTCATCCCAGCGCATGGCTTTTTTAAGCGAGCGCATGGCATGGGCGGTTTTATCAGCATTGTGATGTTCCGTGTAGATTTGCAATGCCACTTCACGGCCGGACTGTGTCGTGTAAGTCTCTTCAGTAACGGCCAGGTCTCCGGCGACTAGCGCAAATAAATACGCTGGTTTTTTGAATGGGTCATGCCACGATACCCAGTGTCGATCGTCGGTTTTGTTACCTTGAGATGTGGGGTTGCCGTTGGATAGCAGCACTGGGTAGCGCGATTTATCCGCTTCAATTGTCGTAGTGAAAATGGCCATCACGTCCGGCCGGTCCAGATAGAAGGTGATTTTACGAAATCCGTGTGCCTCACACTGGGTGCAGTAATTCCCGCTGGATTGATACAAACCCTCCAGAGCCGTATTCGTTTCTGGAGAAATTTTCACGACGCTTTCCAGGGTAAATACGTCCGGCACACTGAGAATGGTTAAGCCGTCGCTGTCGAGTTCGTAATCCTGTTCGTCCAATGGCGTACCATCCAGTTTTAACTCGATCAGCTCGAGGTCCACGCCGTTAAGCACTAAATGGGGTGTGGAGGACTGGTCATCCGGATTGCGATACATTTCTAACGATGTAGAAACCCGTGTCCCCTGTTCACGCAAATCAAAATGCAGGTCGATTGTTTTGACCAAAAACGGGGGGGCTGAATAGTCCTTCAAGTTGATTGTGCGTGGACTGGATTCCTTCATATGCGGGTGACTCCTTGGTGGGAAGGGCATGATAGCGGTTTGAGTCGCAATTTCAACAGGCTCATGTGATCCTGGAGAAGTTGGGGCATTGGTAGCATAATCTTACGATCAGCAACCCAACTAGAACTAATGACGAAGAATAATAAGCTACTCTTTATAAATGAGTATGGCATTTACCCCGAGCTTGTAAAGCGGCTCCAGGAAACCCAGTATTCAGTGACCGTCGAACACCTGATGCGCAACGCGATCAAGTTTATTAAGAAGCAGAATCCGTCGGTGGTGGTTGCGGAGTTCTACCATGAACCACAATTTCGTGATCGAGTCAGTAATCTGGAGTCGATGCTTGCACAAATCGAGGGCCGCCATGCTGAGACGCGCACCCTGGTTTTCTATGATCCAAAACATCAGAAATACCTTGATAAGTTACTGACTGTTTTTTCTGTTGACGCTGTTTTGATGCAACCTATCACCCCACAAATTCTGGTAGAGACCATTGATGCGTTTGCCGCAACTGAATGATAAGCCATGCGTAAGCTAAGAGTAATCGGAGTCTATTCTTACCTCAGCTAACCTCTGAAGTACGCCAGCTTTGCGTTCAAAAATGGTTATTTCATCAAAACATAAGTGCCTGCAGGCGGTTACCAAATATGTGTAAACCCACATTTTTGCCTTGCACCAACGGGCATGGCAATTTGACGTTTCAGCGGTGATCTGAGCCGTTACCTTTATGTTGACGACTCGCTGAGACTCCAAATATAAACTTCTTTGGCTGAATTCTGTTCAATGCTTTGACAGTCACTGCAGGGAGCAATCATGCGTCGTCTCACGCTTATTCGCCATGCGAAGTCCAGTTGGAATGATGTTGGATTGGATGATCTCGATCGCCCGCTCAACCCTAGAGGTTTGCGAAGTGCGCCAAGGGATGGGGATTGTGTTGCAAAAAGAGCAGGTGACGTTTGATCTCATGGTGTCTAGCCCCGCGCTCAGGGCGATCACCACCGCTCAGCTCATTGCCGATAAAATGGGCTATCCAACTGCCAATATACGCGAAGACGCATCCATTTATGAAAGTACGGTAAAGGCTCTCCTGGAGGTTGTTCATTCGCTGGGGGATGAGTCTGTTTCAATTGCTTTAGTCGGGCACAATCCTGGTATATCAGGTCTGACATATTTTCTATCCAACCAATCCGTTTCAAGTTTCCCCACCTGCGCGGTTGCTGAGCTAGAACTAAGCGCCGAGTACTGGCCGGATGTCTCAGCGAAAAGTGGTGACCTCATACGGTATACATATCCCGACAAAAGACATTGATTCGGCTTGCGTCACTACGGAAAATTAATGCGGTAAAGCATTGCTTTTCGGTACCGTTGTGGCCAACCCAAGAAGCTATGCAATAGTTGATTTTTCTCAATATCTTTTCTGAGTATAGGGCTAGGCTTGGATTAGGCTCTAGGTGATGGTGATTGTTTAGGGTCGTTCTTAATTCTGGATTGAGTAGGCTGACATTCAGACAACCAAAGAGTAAGCGCAAGTGGTGCTTGTGATGGGGTTCTGCTGCATTGTTTAGGATCATTGCTAGCGGAGGTTTGGACTCAAGTTTCTAATCCATGAATAACAAAGGGTGCCCTCTTGTCTTGAGAGGTTATCCAATGGCCAATTAATTTGAGAGGATTTGCTATGAAACTTTCTAAGATTGTATTAGTTGTAGGACTTGCGGCCAGTACCTCGGTAGCACAAGCCTATTGGGGTGGCCCCGGATGGGGTAATGGGAATGGTTGGGGAAACGGAAATGGCTGGGGCAACGGCTTTGGCGATATGATGGGCGATATGTTTGGTGGTGGGGATGGCGGCTTTGATTTCAGTATGAGTGGTGGCGGTCGTAGCCATGGGTATGGCTCTGGTCGAGGTTCGGGTAATGGCTACGGGAGTGGCTATGGCTACGGGGCACCTTCTTATTATGGTGGTTATTCTGGGTATGGTTATCCAGGCTATGGTGGATATGGCTATGGCTATCCTCCGTACGGATATGGCCCTCCCGCCGCCGCGCCAGCGGCACCCGCAGCCACTGATGCTGACGCCCAAGCCGCTGCTCCGACCGCCCCGGCTGTAGGTGCATATCCGATGTATGGAATGTCCCCGGGAATGTCAGGCATGGCGGGTATGGCAGGAGAGCGGAATAAAGCAGCCATGAAGGCTGCAGAAGATTTTCGCAAACAGGCTGATGAAAGACGCAAGGCGTTCGATGCGCGAGCGGCTGAATTTCGCAGTGGTGCTCAATGGAATCCACCTACCGAGGGGGATGGTGGGGGAGAAGGTAGCGGTAACGCTGAAGTTAAATAAGGTGTAAAAACGTATAAAGCCCACCGAGTGGTGGGCTTTTTTTATGTCTGCAATATCTCTTTCATGTTTGAGAGGGGCTTTCACGGCACTAGATATAGTGATACCGGCCAGGCCATTTAAGTGATCGAGATAAGACTTCAATGCTGGCTATGTAGATAAGATATACCGGCCACACGATTTCAATCATGATGCCAATATAGGGTATTAAACCTAGCACCAAGGTAATCGGAGTAATGGCTGAAGCATAGGCCAGGCAGCGAAAGGCCATTGAGAATGAAGCTTGTGAGCCCAGTAGTTTCCAGGTGCCAAAAAGGATGGCTGAACCCAAGAGTGATTTGAGTATCAATACCATCGGAATGATGACGGTTGCAGAATAGCCGGTAGCAAGACTGCTCTGCACGTTTGCTCCGAATAAGGAAAGCATCGAAACGGTTAGGCTCGTTACAATCGCCATAGTGACAATGAAGGTAACAGCTGCGGTAACATCACCGTGTTTCTCCATTTCTCGATAAAACAAGATGGGTTTGGCGGTCACTTTTATGGCATCTTCGGCAATGGAAGTGAAGGTAGAATCTGACATGACTTTATCCTCTAGTAATGATTATATTTATTGCTTATAGGGAGGCTACGTGAGGGCTGGCTGAGTAATTTCCCGCATGAATTTCGCTATTGCCTTCTCACCATTAATAAACGTATTAGCCTCGTGTTAATTTCTATAATTCTATAATGCAGGAGGCGTTCCAACTTTTTGATTTAAGCATTGATAACTCTTCATCTAATTGAAATGTATGTGGAAATAAATTCCATCATTCTAGTTGGGTGGCTTGTTTTCTTTAGATATCAGCGGAATCGTTCCCAGGAATCAAACGAATATTATGGCGTTGTTCTAATTTTTGAAACCATTGCTCAAGGTGAAGCGATAGCAGTGTGTTTTTTCGTATGAGGTGGATCCCATAGGAGAGGTTTTGCAGCGTTTCTTGGGAAATATAAAAAGCACTTTCAAGCAAACTGTGTGCCTTGGTCAGTATTGAAGATCCTAGGTGTGGGACGGTATTTGACGAGAAAGTGGAAAAATAACTTCGAGAGGTATGCTTAGAAATAGAGGAGCGATATGAGATAGACTTCTAGAGATAGGCGTCGGAAATGATCGTGTCTTTTTTTGTACAGCTGCAACTTATACGGTGACTAATAATGAACCTTCAGGTATCGCTTGTTAGCTCATCTGAAGGGCACAAACCAATGCGTTCTGCTATTTGCTTGATATGGAAATAACCCATGGCTTCACAGCAATGCCCTTGCTCTAAACGCGTTGGTTTGTGCTTATCCGTCAATTTAAACTTGGATGATGCGCTGGAGATTAAAACGCGTAGTTGAGTTGAATAGAGACGGAGTTTTCAGAGTGCTTGTTTTGAATTTTTGCCCCGGTTCCTTCGGGTAGTCCAAGCGTCGTATCAAATGCGGCAATGCTAAATGTTTTTTCGGACTCAGGGGAATGAACATAGGCCAAGTCAACGGAGAATGCATCGCTAAGCTTATAGCCTCCACCCAGGGTGTAGTGCTTTTCAGACGTTGCTGGGAAACCTAAAAGGTTAAAAAAGTTTAGCGCTGAAGCTGCGCCTGCTGAGGGAGAAGCCTCTGCTGCGCCAGGAACTTCCTCAACAGCACTTGAACCATTGTTGTAACCCAATCGAAAAGTCCAGTTGTTTTGCGCGAACTGGTAACCCAGTGCATAAACATCTTGATCCTTCCATTGAAAGTCTTTGTAGCCTTTTGCATCAGACCACTTTATCTTTTTAAGATCAAAAGCAAAGGTATGTTGGCCCATATCGTAAGCCAAGCCGAAAGCTAGTTCGGCGGGTTGCTCTAAGTCATCAGCGAGTGCTGCTGGAAATATTCCCTGGTCAGCAAAGGGTTGTGTTGCTGTAGAGAGTTGACCATCGTAGGTTAGCTCTATTGAAGATTTATAATCGACCCCGAACGTTAATCCTTCTAGGCCGTTTTTGGAGAAGTCATAAACAGCACCCAGCTGGTATCCAGAACCGTAGTCTTGTGAAAGGCCTGAACCGGTGCTATTTCCTTCAAAATCGAGATAATTAATATCCAGGTTGCCGTACTGTAGTATGGGGATTACACCGAGGCTTAAACCCCCCGTTTTATATGAAACAGGTACACCAAATTGCATAAGCTGTAGATTGGTTACCATATGCTGGTTACCACCTGAGGGTGAGGTTGGAGCTTTCCGAAAATCCGTTCCCATGCCTGCGGTTCCCCACATTCCTACTCCTGTATACCAGTTTTCATTTATTTTATGTGCGATAGATACGGCAGGGATAAGACTAGGGCCCGCATCACTTTCATAAGAAGGCATTGAGGGAAATCCTGCGGGCAAAACATAACCCGTCTCAATGGTGGGTTGAAAAATTGTGCCACCAAATGATACTTCTGTGCCTTGTATTTTCGTCAGAAGAGCAGGGTTGGAAAGGGCTGATTCAGCGCCATGACTCAACGCAACTCCCGTTCCAGCCATGCCTCGTGTTTTGGCGCCTATGCCAATAAGTGTATCGCCATTGGTCGCTATCGAAATACCCGGTAATCCAGCTACAAAGGCTAATGGGATCGACACTAAAACTTTTTTCATATTATACATTCCTGTTAGTTATAGTTGATAGCAAAGGTTATTTTCTACCATGCTTGTAAAACGGCATATGCTGAAGTACTAATATTGCTAGACAAGGGCTGTTTCCTAAAGTTCCTCTGCTATTAAAATAGGGTCAGATTAGAAATATTCTGATTGTGTCGGTGGGTTATGGTCCAGGGTGAAGTTTGATTTCCAAGTTAACTTTTTGATAAACAAAGAGTTTATAAATTTAACAGGGTTGTTTTTATCGACGGCGGCGCAGGCGCTTACTCATTTAATGGACCTATGGCTGTAAGGAGAGGCTCGATTATCGCTGACTAGAGGTGATATGGGAAAGGGTGTTGTTGTGTTTTCTACAGTTCAACGCCTTTTTGAGCTTTGATGCCTGCGCGATATGCGTGTTTAATATCGCGCATTTCGGTGACGGTATCGGCGACCTCAATCAGCTTTTGGGATGCACCACGTCCTGTGATGATGACATGTTGCATTTTAGGCCGGTTTCCTAAGGCGGCAATAACATCATCTACGGATAAATGCCCGAGTTTGATCGCAATATTGAGTTCATCGAGAAGAACGATATCAAATCGTTCGTCGGATAAATAGGTGAGTGATTTCCCCCAGGCTTTAGCTGCGCTAGCAATGTCCTGGGCTTTATTTTGCGTTTCCCAGGTAAAGCCTTCTCCCATCACATGGTATTCAACTTCATCCGGGAAGCGCTTAAAAAAAGTCTCTTCACCTGTTGAGAAGCTGCCTTTGATGAATTGAATCACCGCAACGTGCATAGAATGCCCAAGCGCACGGGCGACCATGCCGAAACCCGAGCTGCTTTTTCCCTTGCCGTTGCCAGTGAGGACGATCACGATGCCTTGTTTTTTATTGGCTTGGGTTACACGCGCATCAATCACTTCTTTTTTTCGTTGCATGCGCTTGCGGTAGCGTTCTTCTTTATTAATCTGCGTCATGACATCGTGCGGATCTAAGCAAACCGGCTCTGCAAGTATTGTATGATTTTTTCAGAATCATACATCCAAGTTGTCGTCCCTCCATCTTCCTCGATTCTTAGACAGGGGACTTTGATTTGACCGCCGCCTTCGAGTAAGTCCTTTTTGTTTTGCCCGTTCTTTTGTGCATCACGTTTTTCGATATTGAGTGATAGGCGCTTCATTTCGCGCCGGGTTTTAATGCAAAATGGGCAGGTTTTGTATTGATAAAGCGCCAGCTTTTCAGTCTGTCCATCAATTTTCTGTTGGGCACCAGGATCGCGCTTAACGCCGGTAGGGCTTGTTATCCCATCCCACAATAGCAAGATAGGGCCAAGAACAATGCGTAAGCCTTTAAAGAAGTATCGTATGACTATTTTCATTGTTTAATGCCATGGTATTTGTAGTTGCAGGTCTAGTCAGTTGACCCGGCCATTGATGTGTCTTCACGCGTGATTTTTTTGATGGAGACAGAGGGCAGCGTATACTAGCAGACCTGGAGCAAGGCTTGTGCTACTTCCCTCGAAAACAGAAACAAGTAAACTGATATTCTTGGGTGGGAGAAGTGTTTTTACCCGAGCAAATTGAGGATGATATGAAACTCTATCTTGTACAACATGGCGAGGCGCTGGATAAAAAGCGTGATCCTCAGCGCCCCTTGAGCGTATCCGGCCACGAGGACGTGGCGAATATAGCCGCCTTTCTCACGGGTCGGGTGGAAATATCGCGCGTCGTGCACAGCGGCAAAATACGTGCCCGGGAAACCGCAGAAGTGCTAGGGAAATTTTTGGCGCAAGGCGTCGAAGTCAATGAATTGACGGGGCTGAATCCGCTCGATTCAGTGACGGCCTTTGTCGAGCAGATCATCGAGTCTGGGCTTGATACACTCGCTGTAGGGCACTTGCCGTTTATGGCGAAACTCGTTTCTATTTTGATCTCAGGGTCTGAGGAGAAAGACCTCGTTGCCTTTCTGCCGGGAACGCTCGCGTGTTTAGCGTGCGATAAAGAGGGTGAGTGGAAAATCGAATGGATGATACGCCCAGAGCTGCTTCGGTGAGGAAAGAAAAGCCGCTCAAAGAACGTAAAAATAAATCGCAAGAAAAGCGCGAAATGCTTGCCCTGCGGGTTTTGGGTGAGCGATTGGTGGCGTTAAGTAGTACTGAGCTGGAAAAAATTGATCTGGCGCAAAGGGTGCATGATGCCGTCATTGCAGCAAGAAAATTCAAGCATACGGCACTCAAGCGGCAGTACAAACGCATTGAAGGCTTATTACGCGAGGCCGATGATGTGGATGCTATTCATTTGGCGCTGGATGAAATCGCTAGACCAAAGAAGAAGGCGGTTGAGGCATTTCATGTGGTTGAGCAATGGCGCGACCGATTGCTGGCAGGAGATGAGCTGTTACTGAATGAATTGCTTAGCCGATTCGCGCTCGCAGATCGACAGCGGTTGAGGCAATTCACGCGTAACGCATTGAAGGAACAAGCGCAGAGCAAGCCACCGAAATCGGCAAGGCTTCTGTTCCAGTATTTATCGGAATTACAGCAAGCAGAAAATACGGACTAGTACTCCTCCAAGGTGCTAAATGTGGGTTCAGCGCTCTCCTGATGTTTCGCGGCAAGGCACAGCGAGCAGGCAAGGGTTGTTCCCTTGTCAAGCGCTGCAACACCGCTGCGGGACATCAGGGGAGCGCCCTTCGGGTTAGCTTGTCAGTGTCCATGACGGTGTTGCACCTCTTGGAAAGGACTCGGCCATTCCCTGCGAGCTGCGCCTTGTCATGAACGCTGACAAGCTAACTGAATACACATTTAGCACCTTGGAGGAGTACTCGATTGGATGCCAATGGTTTATGGGTGCTATTGGGGAGTGGTTTTCTCGCTTCCACGTTATTGCCGGGAGGCTCTGAAGCCGTTCTAGCGTACAGCCATGCCCAAGGAATGGCCCCTCCTCAGGTCTTACTTCTTGTTGCTAGCCTTGGAAATACACTTGGTGGCTTGAGCAATTGGCTGATTGGTTGGTATCTAAAAAATCGCTTGTTCAGATCTGGCCTTGAAAGGCCTGCACAGAGGAAAGCATTACAACGAATTAGTCAATATGGCAGCCCATTACTGCTGTTTTCTTGGTTGCCGATCATGGGTGATCCGCTTTGCTTGGCTGCGGGTTGGGCGGGGATTCGGTTGCTGCCCGCTACTTTATTTATCGCCGTGGGGAAGGTCATTCGCTACGCGATACTGCTCACGCTGTTGTAATTGACGATAGCAACAGGGTGGCTTTACAGTATTGACTCTTTTTATGCCTAGATTTATAGGCTTAATCCCATTGATTCTAAAGTGGCTTGGCAGCACAATACGCGGCTAAGAAATGAGGATTCATCTACTTTTAAGTCGCCTGGATTTAAAAATCCAGGTTTTAGTCAAAATATATACGAGGAATAGGCATGAGATTGATTTTATTAGGCGCTCCAGGCGCGGGTAAGGGTACGGTTGCTAAGCTGTTAACGGCATTGGATGGTTCAGTACAGATTTCCACAGGTGACATCCTGCGCGCTGCGGTTAAGGCGGAGTCTGACTTAGGTAAAGAAGCGAAGGGATACATGAACCGTGGTGAATTGGTGCCTGACCAATTGATTATGGATATTATGGGCGCTCGCTTACAGGAAGAAGATTGCCAAAAAGGCTTTTTGTTGGATGGCTTCCCGCGCACAATCCCTCAGGCTGAAGCGCTGAAGACAATGCTGGAAGAGCTGAACATTAAACTGGATATGGCCGTTAACATTGATGTACCCCGTTCAGTCATACTGGATCGTTTAACCACGCGACGTACTTGTTCAAACTCAGAATGTCAGGAAATTTATAACATAAAATCTAAGCCTAGCAAGGTTGAGGCAGTTTGCGATCTATGTGGCAGCCCGACGATTCAACGTGACGATGAGACTGAAGAAGCGATTAGCAAGCGTCTGGATACTTATGACGAAATGACCGCACCTCTGACGGGTTTTTATGAGAAAGAAGGTTTGCTGATCTCCGCCGATGCAACCTCTAGTGATAATGTTGTCAATGCCATTAAAGATAAATTGGCTGCAGGATAAGCTTGAAGTTTCCGCGGGGTCGGTTGCGGCCGGCCCCACTGGAACATGCTGTACCGAGCCGTAAGGCAGTACCCCCCCTTGTTTGATTGTTAGGGTAAATTATCCTCAATAAACTGCTTAAAATCTTGCGCCCGAACGAATTGCGTGCCATCACAGTTAAACTGCATTCTAACGATGGATTGTACGATAGAGATGGTTACATTGCGCAAATAGTAATTTTCTAAATCTCTGAGGACCGCAAGTGTTCTGCAGATTTGTCCAATCTCTTCGCGACTCATAGGCTGCCATGCTTGGTGTCGCCGGTCGATGATTTTCCGCCAATAGCTAGGTACATGTTTATAGTGCCGACTTTTAAAAATAAAATCGTAGAGTTCCCGCATCATTTCGATCTTGTCTTCAAAAGGGATCTCTGGAAAATGCCGCTCGATATAGCTTTTATCTAATAGCTTCTCTGCAGAATGAATTTCCTCGCGTAACGGATCAAAGATTGAATACGTTCGTACCTCGGCATTGTTAAAGCCAATAAAGAGTTGGTAGGTACTTTGATGGATTAGCAGTCTTTCTAGGCTAGGTCCGATCTCATCAAATCGTTCGTCTAAAATGCTTTGGTAGCGCTCCCGTACGGGCGCTGTTTCTCGTATTGATGGATCCCCCTTGATACCAATTTGTAGCGCGCCAGCATCCAGGCCGGTAGCGCTAATGACGGCTTCTTTGAGTACAAGTTCTTCAATTTCATGGGTTTCTTCGGTGGCGGTCGTCATAAGTCCTTTTGTGTGTTGTCGTGGTATTTATGTAGATCATAAATGTATTTAACGAAAGCGACAGGATAATGACAAGTTGAAGCAAAGAACGTGCGATAAGTTAGATTTCAAGGAATGCGTTGTTCTTTAGAGCGCTCTGTAGCGATGATGCTGAGCTTGGTCAGTTTGAGTCCGGTTCAATCTGCTTATATATAAGGAGGGGGCTCCTCATGCTAGCTGCTGACTTTTGCGCTTTAGTTTGGAGAAACTGGGGTTTCCCCCAATATTGAAAAAATGAGAACCACGTTACAATACTCCGCAAGCAATGAAACTATTGGGAGTCACAACATTATGATTCAACAGTATCCAAAATGGCAGGGCAGCATTGAGATTGAAGGCCTAAAAAGTCGTGGTAGTTCTAACCTGTTTTTTCAACTGTTGAGCTATAGCGCATTTGTCTTGGCCGTCTATCTGGTCGTAAAAGCTGTAGTTATTACCTAATTACTCCTGTCCTCCTGTTCATAAACGTATTGTAGCGAGACTGCTTAGGTACGGAGTTGATGCAAGAAGATTGTTGTTTCTACGGTATCCATGTTCTTGTGGCGAGGCTCGCGCCTAAATTCAGCGACGGATGCCTGGGGCCGTCTGAGTTTCCGTTGCGCGTGAGGAGTGGTAGCATCAGGGGTTTCCCCGTATCGACCTTTCTGGGTTGAGGCTTGCTAGCTGGATCTGTGCGGGTGAGAGCAGTCTCATAGATGCCTGTCAATCCTTAGATCCCGTGCGTATTAACCTAAAAATATCAATTGAACTGCCTAATGTTATAGGCGGCCGTTAATTGTTGCGAAGTATTGGCCATGTATTTATCCTAAACGCATAAAAATAAAACCACATCTAACCGCTGATGACTCACTAGCCCATCAATACAACATTGACGGAGTACTGGCTTCATCTATCTTGATCTGAATCCCCAAGCGTTATTGCGCCGCTTCACTGCCTGTTAGCTTCTATGACTGAATCCCTCGAAAAGCTGCGTACTAAACTAAATACGCAAACGGGTAAGGTCTTGTGGCCGGAGATTCAGCGTTGCTTTGCGCGTGGCGTGGTATTAGTGGTGGCTCATCATGCCGATCTGCTTAAAATTGCAGCAGATATTGTCCGCGATAACCAGGCGGTTGTGGAAGATTGCTTAGCGGTCGGGGAGCTAAAAAGAGCTTCGATAGAAGACGCCCGGTCCTGGCAGGAACGGGATCCACTGTTTTGGGCGGTCGTAGCCGCCCCATGGGTTCTGGTGCAAGAGATTGAAGAAGATTAGGGTGTATTTTATTAAGTATAGGTGCTAGGGGAGTCGTTAATACGACCTAAATAGTAGGTTTTTAGCGCTGATAAATTTTTATGTAAGCTGTCATTATAAATCAATAAGTAACTAATAAATAATATAATAGAGGATTGTAATAAGGGGGTTGTATCCAATAAACTACCTTATTATGAGAGGTAATCGATTACGGAGCCTTTCTCCTTAATTTTTTATATTTTTATGCAGGTTCTTTTGTAGCGTCTATACTTTAGATACCCCTTAAGCCCAAGAGGCATTCTTGAGCTTAAGGGGTATCCCTCATAGGGAAGGTCATCGTCAGAGGAGAATGATTTTCCCGTTAGACGCAATTGGAGAATGATTATGTTATCAGCAGCTATTCCAAATCATGGTCGTGAGCATACAACTCGAGCGCACCCATACCAACCGACGCCTGATACTGCGTGCCTAGCAATCGTCTGGATAGATGGGCTTGCTAGTAAAGATCAGGAAGAAATGCTTTTAGATACACTGAGTGGCTCTAAAGGCGTGAATCAAGCAATTTTTTCTCGGCATAGTCCTGACCTTCTCATTGTTGATTATGATCGACAGCAAACAAAGGCACTCGATCTTTTAGAGGTGCTTAATCATCAAAATATCCGTGCAAAATTAGTAGGGTGTTAGTTTAGGCATCAGGTCGCGGAGGCTCGGGTCCATCGAGAGTGAAAATCAGCACTGAGTGCTGATCTTTTTTGAAACCACTTTTGGCCGAGTACTCCGCCAATGTTCTATTGAAGGCTCACCCGAAGGGGTGCAACCCAATACGTCCAGCGCTGCGTTCTCGCGGTTCGACATAGAAACCACACTGTGGCTTCCAGCAACGCCTTGATCTAAGCGTGGGATGAGTGTTAGTAAAAAATGCATCGCTCCAACAGATCTATTGCATACTGTATTGTCTTTTGGTTTTTACAAATGCTCTGCTATGTTTAGATATAAAATTAATCAAGTTATTTTATGGATTCTTTTATCAGCGTTTACGGGTTCTTCATCTGTTTTCGCAGGAACCATGCTGCGCCGCGGCAACGGTGCCGAACCACAAACACTAGATGTACACCGCTCTTCCGGGGTTACAGAAGCCAATATCCAACGGGATTTATTTGAAGGTCTGGTAACGGAGGCCGCTGATGGTTCAATAATACCTGGTGCGGCTAAGCATTGGATTATTAGCGAAGACGGCAAAACTTATACGTTTTATCTCCGCGATAAGGGTCGCTGGTCGGATGGAAGTCGAGTTACAGCGGGTGATTTTGTCTATGCGATTCGTCGCGCGCTGTCGCCAGCAACGGCGTCGGACTACGCATTTATATTGTGGTTGATCGACAATGCGGAGGGGTTTAGCAAAGGAGAAATTAAAGACGCAGGGAAGGTGGGCATACAAGCATTAGATGATAAAACGCTTCAAATTCGATTGTCGGCGCCCGCTCCGTATTTGCTCGGGTTGTTAACGCACCATATGGCCTATCCTGTTTCGCGCAGGTCGATAGAAGCACATGGTAGCACTTGGACTCGGCCCGGCAAGATGATCAGTAATGGGCCTTATCAGTTGCAAGAATGGTTACCACAGTCGCATATTACATTGGTAAAAAACCCTCATTTTCGTGATGTAGATAAGCTGAAGTTGGATGGGGTCATTTACTATCCAACAGAAGATACCAACACCGCAATGAAACGCTTTCGGGCGGGTGAGCTTGATATAACGGATGATGTACCTGCTGAGCAAATTACTTGGATTAAAAAAAAGCTACCCCACTCACTGCGTAATTCGCCCTATGTAGGCACTTATTATTATGCGTTGAACCTGGCCCGTGAACCTTTTAAAAACAATCTCGCGTTACGCAAGGCGCTATCACTGGCTTTTGATAGGGATATCCTCACCGAAAAAGTAACTCGCGGGGGCGAAAAACCGGCTTGGTCGTGGGTGCCGATAGGGGTTTCACATTTCTCTCAACAAAGTCTAGCGGAGATAAATTTAAGCCATAAGGAACGCGAAGCATTGGCACAAAAATGGTACAAAAAAGCAGGCTATTCTATTGCCAACCCTTTAGAAATTGAGCTGCTTTACAACACCTCCGATAATCATAAGAAAATTGCAATTGCGATGGCCGCAATGTGGAAGAAAACGCTCGGTGTTATAACCCGTTTTCGTAATGAAGAATGGAAGGTCTATCTTGATTCACGGAATCAGAAGAATTTTACACTTCTTCGCGCGGGCTGGATCGGGGATTACAATGATGCCTATAGCTTTTTAAGTTTGTTTAAATCCGATGTGGGTGAGATGAATCCTTCCACATACCATAACGCAAGGTATGATGACTTAATCTGTCAGGCTGAATCTGAAAATGATGCAGAAAAGCGCCGAATACTTCTGCAGCAGGCGGAAAAAAAATTGCTTGAAGATATGCCCATTATTCCAATTTTCTTTTATACGACTCAGCACTTGGTAAATCCTTCGGTCAACGGTTGGGAGGACAATGTGATGGATATACACCCATCCCGTTATCTTAGTAAGGCCCGTGAATAACGCCGGCTTTCATCGTCTTATTCACAGGTGCGCAGTGATAAATCTATGCGTTTTTAAAACTCAAAGGGTATATTATTGATGCCGATGACATACATAATTGAGATGCCGAATGCACAGTGAACTTGAACGAACTCAGGAGCCGTATACTCGGTGCGTTGATTGTGCGATGCGCAAGATGGCGCTTTTTAATCGAGTGCCTCGTGAGCAGTTGGATTGGACTCAGGAGTATCGAGCTGGACAATACCAGCTGAAAAGTAAGGAAGATCTTTACTGCGAAGGGGATGAGCACAATAACATCTATACGCTGTTCGATGGTTTTGTAAAGCTCTATAAAACGTTAGAGAATGGCAAAATTCAGGTCATGCGATTTGCATCGCCTGGTGATCTGTTGGGATTTCAGGCTGACCTTGCTGGGCCAATGCATCATGGTGCACAGGCATTGACAGATTGCCTTCTGTGCACATTCCCCAAAGATAAAGTGAATAAAATGTTGTCTAGCCACATGGAAATCGCATCGGAAATGATTACAAAAAATGCTCGGATAATGGCTGTGTGCCAGGAGCATCTTTTGAGCACGGGGGCACGTAATGCCCGTGAGCGTATCGCCTTTTCATTGTTTGAACTTAATCACCGCATGAAGGTGCTACAGGAATTCCGTGCTGAGGGCGGGGTGGCTAAAACTGTTCATTTGCCACTTACACAAGAAGATTTAGCCGATGCGGTTGGTCTCACGCCGATTCATGTCAATCGTACGCTTAGAAAAATGAAGGCCGAAAAACTCATTAAATGTGGCAAAGGAAATATTGTGGTGCTTGATGAACAAGCACTGAAAAAAATCGCATGTTTTGATATGCGATTGTTGGAAACGGGATCGATATTTTAATTTTTTAATCCGCAAGTCATTGAATCCTCATTCCTAAAATAGACTGTCCTTAATTGATGCACTTTAATCACTCCTGACAGAATGCTGTCAGGAGCCCTGGCGTATAGTGTAAGCCACACTCAATTCTGGGTGGAGAAAATGAGGGAGGTAATATTATGAGCAACCCAATGAAGCAGCACGGTGCTTTTAGTTGGAATGAGTTATTAACCACCGATATTGAGAGCGCCAAGTCTTTCTACGGTAAAATGTTTAACTGGACGTTGGAAGACGTGAGTCAGGAAATGCCTTACACCATGGCAAAAGCCGGTGATCAAGACGTAGCGGGTTTGATGCCTATGCCTCCAGAGGTTGGGGAAATGCCACCTATGTGGGGAGCCTATGTAACCGTTGATGATGTTGCTGCGAGCGCAAAACAAGCCGAAGCATTAGGGGGTAAAGTTCTAATGGAGCCCCGTGATATTCCTGAGGTTGGACGCTTTTGCGTAATCAGTGACCCTCAGGGCGCAACCTTAAGCCTCATTACGTATTTTAAAAAAGAATAGATGAGGCGAGCCGATAGATTATTTCAAATCATTCAATTTCTGCGAACCAGGCGCGTAACCACCGCGCACTGGTTGGCGGAGCGGCTAGGGGTCTCTGAGCGTACGATCTATAGAGACATTAAAGATTTAATTCTGTCGGGTGTTAACATCGAGGGTGAGGCGGGTATTGGTTATGTCGTAAGACGTGGCTTTGACTTGCCTCCACTCATGTTCAGTAAAGAGGAGGTGAGCGCGCTGACTTTAGGGGCTCGAATTGTGGAAAGCTGGGCTGATCCTGCCTTGGCGCTCGCTGCACAGTCTGCTCTGAGTAAAATTGAGTCGGTATTACCCGATGATTTAAAAGATAGCCCGGGAAAAACGCCTTTGTTTGCTCCAATGACGCAAATTCGTCCGGATATTGCCTCTAAGATGTCAGAAATCCGGATGGCGACGGATACGAATAGAAAACTCAGTATTCATTATGCCGATGCGAATTATCAGCTTTCTCAGCGCACTATTTGGCCGCTAGGCTTGTTTTTTTGGGGTGTCGTCTGGACGATGGGTGCCTGGTGTGAGTTACGAAAAAGTTTTAGGATTTTTCGATTGGATCGTATCCAAAAATTACGCGTGCTTGATGAAACCTATTCCGCCGAAAAAGGTAAGACCTTGCACGATTTAATTGAGCATGAAAAAAAGTCGAGGCATTGACCGATATACCCAGCACGTTAGGTTTTAGGGGTTAACAGCCCGCCTTTTTTACCAAATGGTGTTGTTGCAAAGGCTTGAAATAGCGAGCTAATCCTGCGCCTTTACGCCTTACCCTCCAGCAAAACCTACGCACTTTAAACAAGGTATTCTTAAACGCAAAAGGTGTACAAAGGGCCCTCTATACCCATAGCGTTTAGGATTTAGGAGTAATTGCACGCTCTATTCGCCCCATGGCGGTGTTGCAATTCCTTGCAATAGTCCCACTATTCCGCGTCATTGCGCCTTGCCATGAAACGAATAGAGCACACACTTATCTCCTAAAACCTAAGCGCTATGGGTATATTTATTCATGGATTGGCACAGGCACTTAGCACCTTGCGGGGTGACCGAAGGAAATGCCCTGGGTAAAAATCCTGAATCTCAACCTGCTTAGTCCAGAATTAATGGAGGCCCCCTAAAGCGCTACGCATTCGGGTATCTTGGTGAGAAAGTCAGTCGAATAACGTGTTTGCATTGGGGCTTCCTTCATGCGTTTGTTTGTTTTGGAATGATTAGCCGTATCCCCGCCATCAGTAGTAGCCAGAGGAATCCTGAACTTCCACCGCCATCACCACTATTGGCCCCGGTGCACTGGGGGGAGCTGCTGATCTCGGCACTGGGGTCTGGGCAACCCGCCGGGCTTAATGAGCAGGGTGCCTTGAAGGTATAGCCCAGTTCTTGGATGCCGGTGATGGTTTGATTCAAATCATCAGTGTCTAAAAAGGGGTGGTAATAAAAGCTAGCGATACCATCACGTACGACCTTCATTTTTTCAGCAGCGCGAATAAGATCTTCAGGCGTTGCTACGCGAAAACCCTCCCTTGGCGTTCTTTGAATGTTGCCGATGTTTTCCGGGATTTGGTGGTATCCATAGCTATCCTTGTCAATGACGTATGGAAAAAGTTGATTGATAGGTGTGTTGGGCTTATCCGGGGTGAAATAGGCTGTTCGGCCATAATGAACGGGGTAGAGTTCTTTAATGGCTTGGTAGTCTTGTTTGGAGGCCAGGTAATGGGGCGTTTCCCAGGCGAAGGCCTTGAAGTTTGCCTGGCGCAATAAATCTTCGGTTTTACACATGCGCTCTTTAGCCCAATCAGCCGAGTCTTCTGCGACCGGGCTGATAAACTGAAGCTCTGAAGCATTATTGGGGTTTTTTTGTACGCGAAAGAATTCCCAATCTTTGCCACTAATGCCACTGAACGGATTTTCAACGTTGCTGTACTGATGGGTGTATCCATGAGCGACAATTGAGGCCAGCCCTTTTTGATAATAGGGCTCAATAATGTTGGCGACTTCTGACTGTGGCAGCTTGAGGCTGCGCGCAACGCCTGCAGATAGAGGGTCTCTTGCGTTTGGATCTTCATAAGCTGGCACCGCAGCGATTGAGAACGGAATGTTCTCTTTATCCAGGAACTCAAGCTGCGCTTTGAATATTGATGGGTTAATACCCGCGCTGACATCCTCAAGGCGTAGCAAGGCGATGGGGGACTGATCGTGCTCTACGCCGGTGCCTAAAATGTCATGAAGAACATCGGCAAAGGCCAGGTAACGATCCTCCGCACTTAAAAAGGTGAAGGGTATATCGCCGATAAACCAGAAGTTACCCGAGCGGGTAATGTATTCATGATCACCGATATCCGCTTGCAGGGTTGTGCTGGCGGTGGCGATCACTTCAGCGAGAGATGGATCCGAAATGTCAATTGTTTCGAGACCATTTGCGCAAGCAAAGCGGATCTCCTTAGCACCTCCGGTTTCTGCTTCACCCGAGGCCTCATTCGTTGGCTCCGGAACGCAGCCGTCAGCGGGAGGGCTGTCAGGGGTGGCCCACGTCACGCCTTTATCAAGTTCCACGCCTTTGTATTTGACGCGGTTAAAGGCTGGGCCGGTAGAGGCGTTTACGAAGCCAAGGTGTTCGATACCGGTTTTTTCGGTGAAGCTGGCGGCCCCCCAAGCAGGATCCCAGTGTTTAATCATGCTGGTTAAATTATGCTGTATCCAGGTCATGGGTTTGTTGGTTGTCGCGGCTTCTCCGACAAAACTTCGATAGTTTTGCTGGGCGCTGGAGCCTTCTTCAAGATAGCTTTCTTCATCGAATGTTGAGCCGATATAAAAGGTGGCATCATTATTTTCAATCAGTCCGCTTGTATAGGACGAGACAGGTGCGACAGTAATATCAGCATCAAAATGACCCAGCAGATTTTCTAGCATAATGGCGTTTTCTTTACCTATATGCCCGAAATCGCCAGAGGAGTCATGCAGGATGAGCACTTGTCGACTGGCAGCAAAAAGGCTACTGCTACCAAAAATTCCAGCCAGTAGGAAGAACAGTGTCATTATCGCAGTGCGACTTAGGGTAACGATACGCATATTTAATAAAAGGATGTTGGTGAATACGGCTGTAGACAGGTTTAGTCGGTTAAAGTTTAACCCTCTACTTAATTAGTGGCTGACCGAAAACCCATTCATTCATAAAATCCTGACGATTTCACCCATCGAACTCAGGACTGATTC
>JAVCKZ010042114.1:0-19080 GCA_034780755.1 Lepetodrilus elevatus | reverse complement strand
TTTGCAATTTTGCAATTTGCCAACTATTTTCCAAGTGAAAGAATAAAGAGTTTAGGTCGCTACAGGAATAATTCACCTAATCTAGTGAGCGAGTGATAATGGAGTTTAACGTCGCTGCAATGAGTATCTGATCTGGCTACACTCTCTACACAAATATCATCAAACTAACACACGTACTCAAAGCCAGCCTGCAACGAACAAAGATGAAATAAATCATCCACTCAAATAGACATGCAGACAGATATTTCAGTCAGAATAAGTTCCTTTTCCCCTCCAAGAAGAATACATATACCGTCAACATAACCTTAACTGTAGCGAGTAGGATAGGCCAGGCAACAAGATCTACCAAACCTGGATGCACATTGTAATATTACTGTAAACACAAAGTTAAAGCTAACAACACTTCAGCATATCCAGACCTTAGCCTGAGATTACGAAACTTTCTGAGTATTTCATACTCAACTCAAAATTTTGTTCATAAAACGTCATGTGACGTCAATAGTCTGAGAACAAAAATGTACTCAGTTGAGTACGAAATCGTACTCAGAAAGTTTCATAATCTCGGGGCCTGGTCTAGTTGAGCTAACAACACTAATCATATCCAGACCATCTCTAGTTGAGCTAACAACACTAATCATATCCAGACCATCTTTAGTTGAGCTAACAACACTAATCTTAACCAGACCGTCTCTAGTTGAGCTAACAACATTAATCATAACCAGACCCTCTCTAGTTGAGCTAACAACACTAATCATATGCCAGACCTCGTTTAGTTGAGCTAACAACACTAGCCACTATAGCCAGACCATGTCTAGTTGAGCTAACAACAATAATCGTATTCAGACATTGTCTAGTTGAGTTAACAACACTAATCGTATCCAGTTTCTAGTTGAGCTACTCACATAAAAACTGTCTAGTTGATCTAACAACATTAATCATATTCATACCATGTCTAGTTGAGCTAACAACACTAACTATATCCAGTTTCTAGTTGAGCTCATAAAACCTGTCTAGATGGTCTAACAACACTAATCATATTCAGATCTGTCTAGTTGCGCTAACAACACTAATCATATTCAGATCTGTCTACTTGAGCTAACAACACTTTAGCATACTGTATTCAGACTGTCTGTCCAATTAAGTGAACAACACTTTAGATTATTCAGACCGTGTCCAGTTAACATAATAACATTTTAGCATATTCAGACAGTCTAGTTGAACTCGTAACACTAATCATATTCAGACTGTCTAGTTGAGCTCGTAACACTAATCATATTGTTATCATGTCGAGTAGATCGATTGAATTATTGCCTTATCTAGTTGAGCTAATAACACTAATGATAATCAGACCATGTCTAGTAGAGCTAATAACACTAATGATAATCAGACCATGTCTAGTAAAACTAATAACACTAATGATAATCAGACCATGTCTAGTAAAACTAATGATAATCGGACCATGTCTAGTTGAGCTATTAACATTAATCATATCCACGTACACTGCAGTCAAAAGCGACATCTAACATTCATCCAGTGAAAGCGTTTTACAACAACGATATCGCGGTTTCTCAAAGTTATCTCAAACTGTCAAAAGCAACATAGGAATGGTGGGAACAAAATGCAATTCCTAGTACGGTATGGTTCTTAATCAGAAAACTCCTGGAAATAAAAGAAGAAAAACAAATGTTTTAGTAAATGTTCTATAGGCGACATTCCACGATGATGCAAGCAGTTAGACATGGCATACTCCGAACAACTGGCGCCGAGATTACGAAACTCTTTGAGTACGACTTCATGCTCAAGCTCAAATCTTATATGGAGATGAATGAGCACTTTGAGTTGAGCATTAAATCGTATTAAAACAAGTTTAGTAATCTCAGGGCCTCATCTGGCAATTCATAAAAAAGAAAAACTTTTAAAAAGAAATAAAGAAATTGTATGAAAACATGTCGCACATTTTGTTTCCAACGACAATTTAAATTTTGCTGAACAAGAAGAGCCGAGTATTTTTTAAGTATTCATCTTGAAATAAAGCAAAACAGGTTTTCCTAGGTCGACATAACAAATTAATGAAAACTAAAACGACCAGATTTGTCACTAATAAGCACACGTCTCTGCCTGGGTCTGTAGACTACTAAAACTGCACACCCGATGAATGTGAGTGAAGAGGCAGTAAAATGGCGGAGACAAAGCCCGAGGTAGCGACATGCTGGTATGCTCAAATTGCAAGCGGACGTATATACCTCCTCCGTCGGGTCTGGTGGGCGTGTCGGTCTCAACACGCGCCGGTCTCACGCCGACAGCTACAAGGAGGAGACAATCACATCAATTCACACCTAGTCACATGTCGTGGCCAAATCGGCAAACTTTCCAACATGCTCAAATTCAATTCTTTGCTCATAAACACAACTTTGTTGGGTGCAGAGAGAACTTCCAACATGCTCAAATTCAATTTTCAGCTAACAAACCATTGTTCGGTGCAATGAGAACTTTATAACATGCTCAAATCAAATTCCATCGTAAATTTTACAAACCTTCGTTGTCAGCAGTGGGAAAAGGAACATATATCAACAAACAAAATGTTGTCAAGAACATGTTAATTCAAATTTGAACGTAATCAAGAAACTCTGGAACAGAACTGAACAGCCAAAGTGCCGGGGTTTTAAACAGCCAATGTGCCGGGGGTTTAGTACCAACTTAATCAAACTGTTCGGCTTACCGGTGATTGTTCTATTAACATTAAGATCTTGTATATTCAGATAGTGGGTTGAATTATCTAAAAGACAAGAGGTAACGGTTCTGAAAGTGTTGGCCTATATTAACCTAGATGTCTCATATCGTCAAACATCCAAATATTTGCCGACTTAATGGACACAGTGAACAGAAAATCTTTCAGTAATTTTTATCATAAAGTGAAAAATAATTTGGGAAAAATCTGTCTATTATCAATATAAAGAAGCCAGAAAGTTGAGGTGTCGAATACAGATGTTAATATTTGCTTCCCGAGGGGAACCCGGTGATTGTGCGAGTGTAGGGAGGGAACAATGGAACTTGTGTAATCAAACAGAGCCGCATAACATTGCATTCGTAATTATTCTACAGCTCGTCCTAGTCTAGTGCTGTATCAACACTTGGAAGACATTCAAGAGCTGAATGACCTTGACCTTAAACATGTCAAGGTCAACTTAATCACGTGGTATTTAACACTACTGTCTGTGAACCAAACTTAAAATTTGATCAAAATCCTTCATCTTCAGACGTGAAATGTGCCTCATTTATGTGCCTATTTATGTGAAATCACCCCATTTATTCAATGTTAACACAATTACAAAACCATCTAAGTCCCAAACCTGAATAAAGTTTTAAATTGGTCCACATGATGTCACACTAATATTAATAATGACCTTGAACTCGAAGTTATGGGCACCTCAAATCAATTAGATTATGTCTCCCATAAAGCCTTGTCACTATTAATTTGAATACAATGATCAATCTTCATACGGCACCTACAATAACTGGGGGTGGGGGTGTGGGTGGGAGGAGAGGGGAGTGGGGTGTTGTAGCATGGGGAGGAGCTTAACGCCACCCAAACTGCCGTCTCCCCCACCACGCCATCGGGGGGCACTGGACAAACCCCTACAAGCCACCCCCATGTCAGAAACTGTCGTCGTTTCTTCTTTCAAACGCTAAAGGATTCCTTACAGATAAATTAACATGTTTTTCTGCTTTCAAATGCTAAAGGATTCCTTACAGATAAATTAACAAGTTTTTTACATATTTCTGATATCTGCTCGATTTCTGCTGCCAAATTTCCTTAGCAATTGCTAACATTTGAGCCTTTCAGTTTAAATACTTTTCTTACTAACTATATTACGATTTTTGATATATTGTTAACACCTTTGATTCACTATAACTAGGCTATCGTACAAGAAATGGTGTTTAGTGAATTGTCTACATTTCCAGGGATCTCCTGCTTAGAGATGCATAGCAGTAAAGTCGGATAATTGTCAGAACTCGTGGATTTTACGGTAGCTTCAAATTCTTGGAGGTCAACGCTTTGGAATCTGTCTTGATATGAAGTATGTGGCCGCATCCACCGAGCTAAAGTAAAACCACACCTCCTCTCCGCCCGGCCAGCTCGGCATTACTCGTAGTCAGAATTCACAAGATAACCGAGAATACATTCTGGTTCGAGATTACTCAAAATAACCCTCTCCCTGCTGGATTAGGCACAGGCACTGCTCATCAAGGCAGCTCCCATTGCCTCCAGCATGGAGAGGGTTAATCAACTTCTACGAGAATGCTGGTGGAGCACGTCGGAGGGAGAGATGCTGCGAGACTACGATAGCTTTGTGGAACGGAACCCGATGGTGTTACTATGGTGATGAAAGGGGAGGGGTAAGACTGAGGTGAAGAGATGTCTTGTTTTATGAATATCTTACTATCGCCAAGAACAGGTGCTGAAAGTGAAACGTCATTCGTTAGGAATATGCGAGGTACGCAACTTACCTTGCTCGACGACGCTATTACAACGCTAAAGTACTCAGAAACACAGCATTGGATAAACAACGAGAAGTAATGAGTAAATACTCAATTTAAACTGTCGAGAGGTGGAAACGATGATTGTTTTTGCCTATGTAGAGAATATCAAGCAAGTGGTGTAATACACTGCCTACGTTATCTTTACTTATGATGACCTTTCTGAACTGACATTCTAGGCAGAACAAATTCAAAATGATAAGATTTACAAGCAAAGATGTAAGAAATGAAGTGATTCGTTCGATCCCGAAATATGATGTAATTATAATGAAGAGATGCAGTTTCAATGTAGAAGATCCGATTTTAATTGACATCTAAATCTGCTTATAGGAAGCCACAATGGACTACAAGTTGCTATAATTATGTTCTTCTCAAAAACAAACAGATTACAGAAGATCCTCTACATTCCTTTGAACCAGGAACCCCCCCCCCCCCAAATGTTTAACAAATATGGGTAGGGGCTCTTAGGAAACATCAGATACCAAACCTTTACAATACACCTACAACAAATATTCTGAATTTCTGTGGAAAACCTCGATACCAACAAAACAAAAGTGCGCCCAGAAGTGGCGGGGAGTGAACACAAGGAGACTCACCAGAGCCGGGTGACGTCTTCAAGATGATGGTGTCCGGCTTGGACTTGCCGATGGAGTTGATAGCCGAGATGGATAGCTCGTAGTGCGAGTCGGGCTGCAGTCCGCTCAAGGTGAAGGTAGTCTGTCCCTTCTTGACGGCCTTGCTGACGGCCTCTCCGATGACCTTGACAGTCTTCAGCGAGCCGTCCACCCTCTCGACCTCCACCTGAAGACACAGCGGGTCACTTGTTATTATTTGTTGTGTTCTACGTCCAGGATTCGTGTTCCTCGAGCTATCAAATATGTAACTACATCGTTAAGCCTTCGCGGAGGAACGTTTCACTCTTTAGGGATTATCAAATTTCTCTCCACAAAAGCTTGACGATGTCGTTGCGTATATGAAGCTTCGGGAATATCGCCCAAGGGCTCCAGACTACCGTTTTGAGGTACTTGTCTGCAGAGCAAGTTGCAAAGACACCAAAGGTGCTGTAAGTTAAAAAGTAGGTTGTACGCAATGCAATACAACTCGGCCCTGTATGTCAGGCATGTTAGTCTATAGCCCTGGCTGTACGTGAGCGAGCGACTTTGGAGTTTAACGTCGCTGCGGGAATCTTTCACCCATTTGCGACGAGAGCTCTGTACGTCACAGTGAGTATTTCACCCATACGCGACCACCCTGGAGACAGGACACAGGGAGGATTTGAGGACAAGTGTGGGGTTTCACTACATGTCCTAAATAGACGCGAGATGCGTCTTGGCTTCTCTGCATGTCCTCATAACATGCGTGTGAGTTTCACAACAAACGAGGACATGAGTTTGCCATATGTCCTCAAATATTTAATGACGCTAGTGGCTGACCTGGAAGTACTTGATGTTGTATCCAGTGAGAGGCCGGCCTCCAGACAGCGGTTTCTTCCACACCAGCGTGTACTTGTTGGGCTCCACCCCCGTCTTCCCAGACGTGATCTCTGGTACGCTCGGCACCCCTGCAGTATCAACAGGCATCATTAGTCACCATCAGAATCATCAAGAGTCACCATTAGTCGCCACTAGTAACTAATAAAGTCACCATTAAATACACTATTACACCTATGTCATCCTAATATTAACATGACCATAAAGTCGTGACAAAGTCACTATTAGTCACATTTAGAGTAACCATTGAAATCACCAATAGTCACTAATAAAAGTCACCAATATTCTCTATTAAAGTCCTCATTAGTCAATATCAAAGTTATAATTAGTCACAATAACATGGCCTTTTAGAGTCGGTGTACTCAAATGGCGGTGTACTCAAATGGCGGTGTACTCAAATGGCGGTGTACTCAAATGGAGGTGTACTCAAATGGCGGTGTACACAAATGGCGGTGTACTCAAATGGCGGTGTACTCACGGACTTCCAGGGTGGTGTCGGAGATGTCGGCTGCTGACCCGTAGTCGACGGAGTTTCTGGCCTGGACGTTGATGAGGTAGCGCGTCTTCGCCTTCAAGCCGTCGATCAAGAAACCCGTCCTGGACTCGGTGGGGTCTGAGCCTGTTAAAAAATAAGTCAACACCTTTACTTCCAGGTGGGCAAGTCTTTCTTCAATGTCGCAGTAGGAATCTTTTACCTATATGCAACGACTGCTCTTCCGAGACCTCAATAATTATATCCCTCTTCCGGTCTCGTTGCCATGGTTTCTTTTGTTTTAAGTGTATTTGTATATCCGGAACATGAACATATCAGAAATGAACCTACACTTTAAGCATTAATTCGTTCATCTCGGAGAAAGTGTACGATTATCGGAAATACACGTATACTTTCTTTTCGTTACATCGAGTCTGGTGATCAAAACAAATCATGATTCCAGTCACTACCACTGGACCAAATAGCTGACTGAAGATAAGACCATTCATTCATCTAGTTATGACTGATTCAAGAAAAGTCACGTGGCTATGATGTCATGTACACATGCTACAACAAATCCACGTGCAGCACAGAATAATTTTCATCCAAAAGCATAAACAGTGGATGAGGGTCCCCATGGGTGATTTGGCGGGTCGGTGATCCATTATAACTTATACATATATTTTCTCATAACTTACATAGATTTTACATTACATTATACAGAAGAGGGGTATAAGAGTTACATCCACAATTTCCTCGGTGTATCAGTCAATATCCCAACAGTTTTGGTCGTGATGCATCCTCGGCTTCTGCCTCAGAGGCCCCACGACCAAAACTGTTGTGATATTGACCGATACAACTTGGAAAGTGCGGATGTAGCTCTTACATATACATGTTGAATTACTATCAGGGTATACCACAGCAAACACCACAAACCTAAACCTTACAGTGAATAGTCATAGGAGCCTGTGAGCAGTCGAGATGGAACTGGGCACTACATAAATAGTTTATATTATATTATTATTATTTGGAATACAATATCATGATATACTGTAAATAATTTTGTGGTGAAGTTTTTCAATAAGCATCTTGCATACATGCAATCTTACGATACGACATATCCGTAAATCTTTCTTTCTATTATTCATCTGTATTGACTTTCCACTTTGGACCACCGTGCATGTGCGGCAGTCTACCTGCCACTGTAAGGATCGCTACAAGTCTGGATCTGACGGTGACGCCGACTTACTGATAGACGCTCTGCGCGTCACTTTGCCCTGCTCGTCGTTCTCCGCGTAGTACTCGATCTTGTAGTCAATGATTTTCTGACCGCCATTTTCCTTGGGCGGGGTGATGAGCAGATCGATGGTGGTGGGCGACGTCTCTCGGATGCTGATGGTTGGGGCTCCTGGCACAACTGAAACATAGACACCAAGTTGCTGTTAACGACATTTTCTTCAACGGATGCAAGCATGGGTGGCCCTGTTATGGCAGTGGTTTGTACCAGAATGCGCTCACTGATTTGCTGCAACGCTATGGACGTTGTAGGTTTCATCCAGCCGTAAACCAACAAGCCGTGATATTAGTGAGATAATCTTGAAATCGACTCAAAACACAGACTCAAAGAAAATGCAGAAAGTTGAGGCAGTGGAGATACGTTATAGGAGAAATTACTGTTTCATGTCACAGCGGGAATCTTTCGCCCATACATGACGATATTACGCGACTCATTTCCTTCTATAATAAAAGCATGGCGCACTCCCTGATTTAGGCCAGGACTAAAGTGCGACCCTTTCCTGAAACGTCCTCCCTCTCCCTCTCACCAACTCCCGCTCACCCACTCCCGCTCACCCACTCCCGCTCACCCACTCCCGCTCACCCACTCCCTCTCCCTCTCACCCACACCCTCTCGAGCACCGGCTGGTACTGACAAGACCAAGGATGATAACTGCATTGCCACTCTACAGTCAGTGCATCCTATCAATATCACGTCAGAAAGGTCTTTTGTGAACATTCATGCCGGGCCGCTTGGCTCCGAAGTCCAACATTAAAACCACTACGCTACATCCCGCCCCCATACCCAATCCCTGGTGGTGTCATGAACAGCTCCCGACAGGGTTTGAACCCAGGACCATGGTTATTGTAGTCCGACACTGGTGTGTACGTACCAGCCTTCATCAGCTCAATGTTGTGTTGAGCTTCTCCGTGTAGATTGTGAGCCACGCACGTGTACGTCCCGAAGATGGTCTGCTCGTTCTCCACATTGATGGATACCTGGAGCAAAGGTCGACATTTCACCGATAGAACAGTGATACAAATAACAAATGTTATTAATTTCTAGTAGCTCTTAGGATACCTTTAGCATTGGGAGAAATGGCTTGGGCTAGCAGGCTAGTGTTAATTTTGATCCATACATTTACATGAAAACTACTATTAATATCACTTTTGGAGGATGGGGGATTGCATTAGTGCGTTACGTCAATGTGGGAATATTCTGTTGATATTATGGTGAAATATGTGTGTAAAAAAAGAATCTACAAAAATAAACAAAATTAGTAAAAGGCTACAGGTTTCCCTCCTACAAGAAGCAGGCATTAGTTCCGGAGGAGCGGAAAGTTTACATAAAACTTCATAGCCTCACTCATGGTACTATGTAATTACGCATTTCTGACGATAGCACTTTTACGATTTACAATAATGGCAGACATCACAACGGAGCTAGCCAATTACCTCCCTTTGTTATCTAATCATTACGTATTACTTAGCAAAAATAATTCCTTTGTTATTTATCCCTCAACTGATAGAAATCGTATCAAAAGTACAAAGCAGTATTTGCCCTACATTCTGCGACGGTACACACACGGTTGCATCAACTCTGGGTGGTACTCACGGTCAGAACGCCCACGGTCTGGGGGTTGCCCCCGGTGATGGAGAACTTGTATGGGCCGCCCTCGTTGATAACCTGGTTGCCGTGTTTCCAGGAAATCCCGGCCACCGGCACAGCGTTAGTGATGCACTTGATCTCCGTCTCATGGTTCACCCAGCCGTACGTCGACGAGTAGGGCGTGTCCGCAAAGTTGGGCTTAACTGTAACAGAGACGGCAATGACAACACTTAAGTTGTGCTTAACTGTAACAGAGACGGCAATGGCAACACTTAAGTTGTGCTTAACTGTAAGAGAGAAGGCAATGGTAACACTTGTCATTCTTAACTGTAATGGGGAAGGAAATGGCAACACTTAAGTTGTGCTTAACTGTAATGGGGAAGGCAATGGCAACACTTAAGTTGTGCTTAACTGTAACAGATAAGCACGACTTAAGTGTTGCCATTGCCTTAACTGTAACAGAGATGGCAATGGCAACACTTAAGTCGTGCTTAACTATAACAGAGACGGTAATGGCAACACTTAAGTCGTGCTTAACTGTAACAGATAAGGCAATGGAAACACTTAAGTCGTGCTAACTGTAATGGGGAAGGAAATGGAAGGTGTCATTGTGCAAAACCAGTTCAGATGATCAAATCACTTAATATAAATGGGAATGTTAAAAAAGAATAGACTCCGTTCCCGCCCCCGCTGACTGATTTGCATGCTTGTAACACGGACGTACATTGGACGGTGATTTTCCCAGTTTGTTTAGCCTGGCCAGCCTCGTTCTGGGCTGTGCACGTGTAGTTGTTGGCATTCTCGGGCTTGACGCTGGCAAACTTCAGTCTGGAGGTGACCTTCTTGATGAGGTCGTTCTGACTGGAGGACTCTGTATCCTCCTGGATGTCGATTCCCTTGGCCTGAGACGACAACAACATCAGCGTTGTACGAATTAACAAAATACGCAAAATGGAATATTTTAATTTTCAACAGAAAGATAATGGATTGATAATTTAAATTTTTAATAGAAATCTTTCCACGGGAAGACGTGGATCACCAAATCCTCAAATGACTAAAATTTAAATTAAATAAATTGCAGGAAACGCGTACGGGATCTTTGAGGATAGTGATGTCAGAGTTCATGACCTCCCAGGTCAACTGAGGTGCGGGGTCGCCCTCCGCGCGACAGACGAGTTCCACCGGGGACGACTCCTTCTCTGATGCATTGACGATCGTCTTTATGGTCGGCGCCACTGAAAGAGAAAAATCACAGAATACAGGCATCCGTATCATGTATCCAGCACAAAGCCCAAAACTATGGTGTTAAAATACAATATTGAATAAACACCCCCAAAACATTAGAATTACAAGAAAAGAAAAAAAAACAATTAGAAAATATTCTGAATTTGAAAATTACTTATTATCAACATTTTGGTTCAAAGGCCTGGCCCCGAGATTACAAAATTTTCTGAGTACGACTCCATACTCAACTCAGAATTTTGTTCATAAAACGTCATGTGACGTCATAGCCTGAGTATGCTGTGTGAGTAGGGTTTCGTAATCTCGGGGCCTGTTCTTAATATCTCATATATCAGTTATCCGCTCTAATGTCAGTTATCAATCATTCTTACATCAGATGTTATCTGTTCTTATGTCAATTATCAGATATAATGTCAGTTATCTGTTTTAATTTTGATTATTGTCGGTTTGTTATCTGTTTTCAAGTCAGTTGTAATTGAGTTTTCAAGTCAGTTGTAAAGATAATAAAATGATATGTCGTTGGGTAAAATATTCCTGCTGCAACATAAAGCACTAATTCAATCTTCTAATCAATTATAAGATACAGTGGTTTCAGTGGAATCGGAAGTAGGTGGCAGAGTAGCAAAAGTAAGAGGCCTTGCATAAAACATACAAAGTAGTATCAGAAAGATTGAAAGTAGACAGCAAAAATAGGGAAATATTTAAAAGTAGACGGACAATTTTGCCGGTTGCCGGCACCTATTGAAACCACTGAAGATAATAAATATGTTTGAGATACAGTTTTGTATGTGCAGTATCTGGATATTGGAAACTTATTAGAAAGCAAATGGAATATTAATTAGAAATAAGCAAACCCTTGCAAGCTTGCACCAGTCTCCGATCATTCAAGTGCAGTGAGTGTCATGTTGGTAATCAGCCCAATGTGTTGACTGCTTCTCTGTATAACATGTGAGTGTGTTGTTGCAGAGAGGATGGGAAAGATTGTATGAAGTTCTATACGGACTCCACATACTTCGTGGAACTATGGGTGAGAGAAATGGAAAAGGAAATGGAAGAAAAGAAGTTGGAACTACAGGGCAAAAAGAAAGAAAAGAAAAAGGTATAGTGTTCAGGGTTCAATCTTTTAAACTCCCAGGGTCGCATGTTGATATACTTATCAACAATTGTTATTAATAAAGTGCGTCCAAACTTGCAATTTTTGCATATGGGATGCAGGATTGCGTGTTCGGAGAAACCCTGGTGTTGTTGATTCACATTTACTGGTTGTACGTTAGATGGCTCCATGGTCTCGACTTCTTGAAGGCAAAGGAAGGAATAATTAATAATGCTGTACTGGAGGAAATACTGCCATGGTACTGTTTACAGTTCTTGTGGCTTTTTCCTTTAACATGACAATGCAATCTTTTAGAGATACTACACTGCTCCCTCGATATAACGCTGAATTTGGGATCCATGACATGTCACCCGCGATATAATACCCTCGTTATATCAACGAATATAATTGGAGAAAAAAAAAAGATTTTAAAAATTAAATTAATTTGTTTTTCAAATGGGGTCCACGTTGGACCCCGCGGTGCATGGAATGGCGTTATATCGAGGGAGCACTGTATATGGAAAATTGCATTACCAATTCATTCATATGAGTTGACATATTTGCATTTACCATGTCAATTGTTATTCTCTCATGAAATTATCAATTGAATATGTTCTGATATTCTAGAGGCCCAAACAGCCGGTGAAAAATGCCCCACGACAACCAAAAACCAAAAGCGAAAAATATATAGGCATGAA
Source organism: Lepetodrilus elevatus (assembly GCA_034780755.1). Taxonomy (NCBI): domain Eukaryota; kingdom Metazoa; phylum Mollusca; class Gastropoda; order Lepetellida; family Lepetodrilidae; genus Lepetodrilus; species Lepetodrilus elevatus. Next base: position 6,662 of record JAVCKZ010042114.1, on the reverse strand, counting down.
AGATGGTGTGGAGTTCCAAAACAGCCCTACAGTGGATGTTGCCAAACGTGTCACTGAACAGCAGAAGGATGTGCAGCATAGGATGCAGCAGCAACAGCAGCAGCAGTACCCACAACAGCAACAGCAGTATCAGCAGTACCAGCAGCAGCAGCAACAGCAGCAGCAGCAGCAGGCCCATCAGTCTCCGCAGAATCGACCCGGTTCTCTGCCCATGGAGCACCCTCACGAGTCGGTCCCACCCAGCCAATACCAAGACCACAGGCCGACCAACCATACTTCCAACCAAATAACGAACGGTCCCGTTCAGACCGGTCACCTCGACAGCCAGGGCGTCACTCAAATTCAGAATTCTGGTATGCCTCAGAACCAGTTCCCATACCAACAGTATCAGATGTCGCCACAGCATGTGCAGGCGGGTAGATTACCCAACAATAACTTGGGGAGTCCGCACACGCGGCCGACACAACCGCCTCCCGCTCCGCCCCCATCCATGCAGAGCCCCTCCGGTCGGGACAGCCTACCACCCCCGCCCCCACCCCCGCCACTGGAGGAGCCAGGGAACAGCCAAAACTCCACCCCATCCATGCAGCGGCACATGGAGTACAACCACTTGGTGGGGTCTCCTGGGAAGGGTCGCGGCTCTCAACGGAACTCGCCAGCTAAACAGCTCTCGTCAACATCCTCGGCTACATCGAGTCCCCACAGAGCCACGCCGGAGCAGATAGATCCCCCAACCCCTCCCCAGTCCCCACCCTATCAGTCGGCGGACCCGAGCCACGACATGATGCCACCACCTCCCTCACCGCCACCCCCACTGGAATACTCCCAGACACCGTCGCCCCCACCCCCTCCGCCTCCGATACTGGGGAACACCCAGGTGCCACCTCCTCCACCACCACTGCCACCCTTGCTGAATGGAGCCCTGAAGAACGATCAACAGGACGTGGTGTCGGTGTCTTCCACCGGAAGCACTGTCACCAACACCTCCAATACAGATCCACAGAAACCACCGGTCGAACAAGAACGCAATGATCTGCTGGCAGAGATAAGATTGGGAGACTGTAAGTATTGAAGGTTGTCTATGTGTCGTACTGTTCGAATTTAAGAATACTTTTGTTTGCACGATTGTGAGAAATGTCAGTGTAAAATTGCCAAAATCTAAAAGTGATTCCAGGAAATTGCAACTCATAATTAGAATACATTACAAAAAATTCTGAATGTGCAATTTTTCAAGATGATATAATAGTATCATAATATGAACATTCCAAACATAAATTCTTTATAGATTTTAAATAATCAACATCTTCCCAACTTGTTATTATCTTGTTTTTAGTAGTACCCATGGCCTTTATGTTTTGATCATTAGACCTTGAAAATCCTTGGGAAAACTTTGGATTGAAGTATATTATGATCCTTGAAGGTATACTAGGCAACTGTTGCCGTAGCTACACTGTTTTATCTGATGTGGTCGTCGCCTATCGGTGAAATCTTCCTGCTGCAACGTAAAGCACAAATTCATTCATTCATTATCTGGTGTTCGTGTTCTAGGGTACAAGAAGTTGCGGCGCGTGGAAGAACGCCGAGAGAAGCAGAAGAAGAAGATCGTACCTGCCGGCGGGTTTGATGTTCAGGCTCTGATGGACCGCGCGGTGGAGATGCGGCGCAAGGTGATAGAGGACAGTGACAGTGGTGACGGCGACGGCGACAGCGGCTCAGAGGATGACGACTGGGACACGGACTGAAAACCAGATCATTCCAGCTGCACTGACACTGGCCATTTCCCTTACTGTACCAAATGCAAGGTTTTTACGTCGACGACGAAACAGACAATATTATGTTGATGGCGTATCTGTTGAGGACAGACAGGATATTCCGATGGGTTTATGAGATTTGCATGCAGACTGTTGAAGTATTTGTAGGCGTGATGACCGTGACATGGGTGTGATAACGTACTGTTCTACATTCTGGAATTCACTTGCAAAGATATCAAATGAGGATAAGTAGGTGAATTTGATTAGAATACATTTTATTAAATGATGTACAGTTTACCCCCACAGGAAAGAAAAGGTTCAAACATGCTGCATTAATCCATGTAAATCCTCTTCCATTGTAAACGTCGTCAGGGACAGTCTTGCCTCTGTGCATAGCATGGCCGAGAGAATGGATGATGCAAAATGAAATAGACACAAGATGGAGCTATTCGGGTATTTCACTATTTTGTTACCACATTATGCAGCTGTCAGTACGTGGTCAGCTGGTTGCAGTGTGCCCCTCCTATCTTCACTGTCCTTTGGAAAGTGTCAAGCCAGAGGACTCTATTGCAGTAAAATGAGACGGACCCATTGAACTGGTTTCAAATAGCCATAGAACTACCATTGGTGTACTAGGCTTGTTTTATCTTCAAAATTACTTACCATCCGTTGAGCCCACCAAACAGAATTCTTTTTAAGAAAAAAGCCATTTAGTATAACTTGTTTTGTATGTGTATATCATGTGATATTAAAACGACTGCAAATTCATTCAGATGGGAGTAGATTCATTTAGTAAAATTTCAGAATGTCTTAGAATATGCTCGAGAAAATATCACATCTGATACTGTTGGCTGCTAAGGGATTCTTGCGTTGGAGCAGGAGATCTGTTAGATTTACATATGGTTGCTGGGTTCTTATCGTAGGTACGTGAAGGGTAGATGCTTCATCTAGGTCCGACTTTCCGAGAGCTGTACACTATGCTCCATGTCGTTGCTGGTGTACTCCGTGTGATGTTTGTATCATAGGTTTCCTTGTGCGTACGGTACCCTAGTGTAGGATGTGCCTCCAATGTGTACATACAAACTGTAGTGACAGCATAGTATATAACCATGTATTCTGCTGTCGTCGGGACTTCCTTCCCACTGGCACTGTCATAATATTATTGTACAAACTTTGTTTGTAAGGATGTGGCCATGCCTGTCTTTGTCTGTCGTGTCGCTCCTCTCCCTCCCCTCTCCCTCCCCTCTCCCTCCCCCTCCCCTCCCCTCCCCCATGTCTGTGTTACTATTTATAGGCTGTGTAAGTGCTATATTTACACCTTCAAAAGGTTTACTTACTTGGGTGCCATGCTAAGTATGGAATATATACTCTCAGTACCTCTTACTATATATGCTTGTCGAAGATTTCACCAGAATATAGAAACTCATTGAAGCAATTCAGAAAATGGGTAGGAAAGCCTCAGAAGTGGTTTTATTGCTATAGAAGTATAACCGTAATCGATCATGCTTTCTATGTGGTAACTAAGAGGTGAAGCTGTTGGGTCATATATGATTCCTTATTGAGGCTTGCACAATCTAGCAGCATCTATCCAGAAATCACTATACTGGGAGTTGTGTATAACATTAGGTTGTATGTGTCATCGATCCTACACCAGGCCAGGTGACTCCTGTACAAAACGGCGTAAATCTAAGGTATCTCCAAGCTATCTATGACTACACCATTACTATGGTTGGAGTTTAGGTTGCCCTGCAGCTTAGAGCTGGGTCATTTTGTACAGGAGTTCCCAGCTTTCTTACATAACACCGGTTACATACTTTTGAAGAATGATAATATTGAAAAAATATATTTATTTAGAATTTAATGTTTCTTTAGAAAGTAACACAGATTTAGAAGTCTTGTTGATTATTTGACCCCGTTGCTGAACTACTTTCTATTTCTGTCTGTCTGTCTGTCTGTCTGTCTGTCTGTCTGTCTCTGACTGCTGAGATGGGTACAGTACACTCTGTATGGAGATCCTCTGACCTTGTTGATGTTATTGTGATATGTGCGAGACCTGCGATGTGATGTTGACGGCGGTTGTTTGTGTGGAGAGTTTCTCTGTCTGTGTTCCCTTCCCTCGTCTTGTACCGTTCCCCTCGCATCAGTATTCACTCCACTCCATGTCAAGAGCTGAAGTAGCCACGGTTACGTTTATGTTACATCGCCATGGTTACTGCCAGGCGAAACTATGGTGACGGATGGCCACTGCTCCACTGTACTTGTTTATCAGAACTGTTTATTGGCCTTCATTTGAGTGGAGCCGTGTGAAAGTAAATATTTTCTGAATGAGATAATAAAACAGAGTTTGTAAAATATTGCTATGCATTTATAAACTATATTGTCTCTTGGTAGTTATCAATTGTTACATCAATTAGTAAATCACTTTTCTGTATAGTAATAATGGTGCTAACTATACGGTACAGAATGACTCGAGAAAGTACTCTTTCTGGTCATTCTGAGTCAATGGAGCAGTGGCTATTCATGTGAATGTATGTGAATTTCTGCAAAATCAAAATAAGTATTTAACAACGTAAATCATTGAAACTGAACTTCCATTCATTTAATTATAATAAATGTAATACCATAGTATATCCAGTATATTAATTCATTCAGTGATACAGATGGGTGTGCGACATGTTGTTGTGTAAAGGGAGCTAACTCTTATCTGAATTTGTATTGTGATATTTGTCCTGATTTATGTTCTGCTATCATCCCATGCTTTAGATTATCTTTCTGTTCATAATGGAGTCAGAGCTAGATTATAACCCTCACTTAGCATTATGTAAATTTGTATCATTTCAAATATTAGTGTGCAATAAGCAATGAAGTTCATATTCTGCTATATATACAGTGTATCATACCATCGCCGATTCAACACTTGGATTTTACTATTCTTTATGTATAAATGTACTATTCTTGGCTTATTTAACGTGTACATTGTGTATCTCTGCTTGGACACTTTGAAGTGCTAGTCATACTGGATGGGCGAACTACTTACCCTCAGAAATCTGATCTGTCAGTGCACAGGAATAACAAAATGATGTCTCTTCAAAATATTTTAAATTCGTAAAAATGAAATAAAATAAACATACTTATATTATATATAACCAAGTTTATTTTATTTTATTTTCATGAATTTTTAAAGAGACATGTTTGTATTTGTGTGGTCAGTGCTTCTTCGTTCATGCTATGTTAAACTGGCTCAGATAGTTGGGACCACTTTCATTGCATGAACAAACTAGGGCCAAATAGTTGTAGGACATACCAGGGGCATTCATCATCATTGTTTCTCATGTTCCCGTCAAATAGACTGGAATTTCATAGTTGTTTCTTATCTGAATTATGAATAGTACGCTCATCATCATGGCTTCTGCCATTTGAGAGTCGCATCAGCATTGCTTCATGAAATATAATATTAGCAGGTTACAATTTCATTAGAAGTTAGCTGCAAAAGAGTCCTTCAAGAATAACATGCCTTAAAGTTCATAGAGGTTAGTTCATAACATTTAGTGTGTATTACTCAGGGTATTGCTGTATTTCAGAGCAGACAAGCTAACAAATTCTCAACCCATGTGCATTTTTTTGTATTCTTTGGTACAAACTTATTATAATTATGATAACACCTCTGTTAGTTTTATCTAGCTATCATATTGCTTGAGAAGGAATATTGAATTGAGAATATTTATATATAAGCAACCACAGTTGTAGTTGCATTCCTACATTTTAAATAATTTGTCCCCATGTTTTCTCCTTTTTGTTTTTAAGTCTATATTCTTGCTGTAAAGTAGGCAATTATAGTACAACTTGGAATTCTTGCTGATTTAGGGAATTCATTTTTATTTTAAAATAATTTAATTCTGACTATAATTTGGCCATTATTTTGTTTACAATTTTCAAAATAATAATTAAAATATATTGTCCGGGGATTGGTATGTATTTATGTTAGTTGTTACAAATGAGCTGGCAATAATATATTTTTACCAAAGATCACAGCGTACCTTGTTATGCAGGCAGACGTGACATTCATGAAACCGTGAAAGTACCGTGGTATGTTTCTTCTATTCTAGAAGAGTGAATGGTTTTCATAAACAGTTTCAATATTTGTTTTCTTTGAAAATGCCTGATGAATACTATGTGTAGAAACATAATTGTGGCAGATGTCTTAGAAATCAATTATTTTTACCAGTAACCACTGAAATATTTCTAGATATTTTTTAACAGTTTTTTTTTTGGTGTTATTGATAATATTCATTTCATTGCGAGATTAATATATGTGAATATTGACTCTGACTGTTCAAGTGTTCAAGTATAGATATATACAAATATTCATATTATTATTATTATAGGTCAGATGCGGTATGCTAAACAAATTATATTGTTGTGTGCAGTCTATGATCACGAATCTTTGCCCTAACAGATTTGATTGCCCGCTATGTTTCTCAGTACTGCATGCAAAATATTTTATAAAACAAATACAAGGCGATACAAGGTGTACGTACATATTTTCTGGCCTTGATGTCCATGAAGTTTATATATACTTTCATTAGATTTTTTATGTTTACCGTAGTCAGTGAAATTGAATTGGACCTCGTATCAGAAATATATCTACCGCTAGAAATTATATATGAAATACACTCTCCAAATAATCATAAAATTTGAATAAGGCGTCTGAATATGAAATGATGTTTGTGGCCTAAAATTACTATATTGCCAAGTATGTTGTGACGTTAATCTATGCTAATACCGTCTAATAGTAATACATTTGGTATGTTTCATGTTTGATAATGCGAGAATGTACAGAAGTATTAGCAGGCCTCAAAGTTACCATTTTTTCTAAGGAGCCATTTGGCTCCTAGATAGCCAAAAACACTT
>JAVCKZ010042003.1:0-19082 GCA_034780755.1 Lepetodrilus elevatus | reverse complement strand
GCCAATGACGCATCTGGGGCGCGTTCAAAGACACAAGCAGCTTGCAAGCGGCTTACCAAACTAGCCACTGTCTCAAGAGTCGTATGAATCGTAGATGGGACAAGGAACCAGTTTAGCTAAGCGGCTTACTCAGCCCTTGTGTCTTTGAACGCACCCCTGGTTTTGTTTGGATCGTCAGTAGAAATAGTCCTTTCTCAAATCTAGTTATAGTAATATTTAAAAGGACTCAAATGGAATATTAATTTGTAAAAAAAAATACCAATATAAATAGTGATACACAATGATTATTCATTAAAGCTTTTTAACTCTTCCATGCTGAAGGCAACCAGAGATGTACCAACTAGTAATGCCTGTACCTAATCCAACAAGGAGATGGTTAATGGGTTTGTTTGTTTGTACTTGTTTTTAGGTTTCACTAAACATGGCCCACACATTATCAACGCAATGTGTCAGTGTGCACTCACAGTTATTTCTCAACTCCATGGGGAGTACCCACTTGTTCATTGATCGTTCTTTTGTAGGTCTGCGCTCTGGCATCGTGGGACTCCACGATTCACGACTCTGCGGCACTGAACCGCGTAACGCCGACCAACGAGAGGATCTACATCATCCTGAAGGCGGTCGTCAGACTCAGTCACCCCGCGTCCATGGAGCTCGTACTCCGGAAACGCGTCTGCATCAACAACTACAAGAAACAGTCCCTCACTTCCTTCACCAATATACTCAAGAACAGATTCATTGGCGGGGTAAGAACGTGGCCACTATTTCATAAAATGGCCGTACTGTGGTCTGGGCCCAATTGAAGAATAAAAACGGACTTAAATTATTTGTTTGTACTGTAGCAGGTAATGGCATAAACCTTGATTTATGCTCAGAATACATGTACATCCATTTCATGAAACATTTTAACTATCAAAATAAAATAATTGCTAATTGCAAAATAAGATAATAAAATATCAAATTAAAAGAATAATTACGGTAGTATTTAATTTTTTTAAATATATTTAAATCCATAATATTGAACAAACTAACAAAACAACAATTTCTTTCTTCGAAAATATCAAATATCGGCAACAACATAACATCCTCAATTTATTACGCAATGTTTCGCTAGTAAATATCAACATTAGGATTATGTACAGTAAACATTATTTTAGGTTGTACGTTAAATGGTATCGGTCACTCTTACAGTTGTCTTTCAAATTCATTTGAAATTTTCCACATATCAGTCTTACTGTAATTTTTCCCTATTTCAGGAGTATCTGTACGCAAGTGGGATTACGTACGAGGTTGTGTCGAACATTCCAAAGGGCTCGGAGGACCTGGAGGGGATGGAAACCCTCGCCCAGATGGCCGCCAGTCAAAATGAGGCTAAGGCCGTCGACGGTGAAACATACATAGAAAAATACATCAAAGGAATATCAGCCGTTGAAAGTATTTTAACATTGGATCGACTCAGACAAGTATGTATAGCTTTAAATTTCCAATTTTGGCATGGTAATTTAATTTGATATTTGAATATTTGAATTGTATGATCCTCTGTGAGTGAAAATAACACAGAATCAATAAATCACTCATTCACTGTGTATGAGATGCTGTGTTGAAACGTATTACATTGGGTATAGTTCACATCGTTCATTTCATATCGTAGCTATGGTCTATGGTATTGTAAGCTGTGTTAGTTTTATTTCATGTCGTTCATTTCAGGACGTAGCTGTCAAGGAATTGCTGACTGTTAGTGGGCGACCGCTGAGAAAGACGACCAGCGTGCCCAATATTAACCAGGTTTGATAAACTTAGAACAATGTTTTACAAATGTATATTTTAGAGTTGAGTATATTTTACATATTATCTAATTCACGTGTTTGTTTTAATAACAATCTTTATTAACACACATAACTCGCAGTTGACATTTTGTAACTTGTTTTATTAGACTGCTGTCTAAAGATTCTATTTCAAAATCTTTATTTTTTTTCTTCTCTAAGTCCTGTGGATTTGATTGTTTAACCATATGTTAAAACTTATACAAACAATGGTGTGCTTCCCTGTGACTAACCCATTTATTTCTTCTCTAGATTCCAACCTCACCAACCAAACTGGAAGATCAGGTATATATTGGCATTAGCCATAAACCTTTCATAATCTTACAAACGACCAGGGGCCATGTTCCCGAAGCTGTCGTATACGTAACGACATCGTTAAGCCTTTGTGAAGAAACATTTCACTATTTCCTGATCATCAAACTTTTCTCCACGGACAGCTTAACGATGTCATTACGTATACAACAGCTTCGGGAACATGGCACCAGCACTTGTATGAGTTCAATAAAATGCTAATCTACTACATTACCAAACTGCTATGTTACTAGTTACTGTGTAGATTAATAAGAAAACATAAACGTACCCGCTATTTAGACCCTTTCATTATTTTTCAGTTGTTCTCATGTTTGTATATCAATTAATGTCAAGTTAAAATAATTCTCTGTAATTCTTTGCAATTGACAATGATTCTTAAATATCTGAGTGTACAAGTAACAATGATTCTGAGATCTCTGCAATGTACAAGTAACAATGATTCTAAAATCTCTGCCAAGTACAATGATTCTGAAATCTCTGCAATGTACAAGTAACAATGATTCTGAGATCTCTGCAATGTACATGTGACAATGATTCTGAGATCTCTGCAATGTACAAGTAACAATGATTCTGAGATTTCTGCAATGTACAAGTAACAATGATTCTAACATCTCTGCAATGTACAAGTAACAATGATTCTGAGATCTCTGCAATGTACAAGTAACAATGATTCTGAGATATCTGCAATGTACAAGTAACAATGATTCTAAAATCTCTGCCAAGTAACAATGATTCTGACATCTCTGCAATGTACAAGTAACAATGATTCTGAGATCTCTGCAATGTACAAGTAACAATGATTCTGAGATCTCAGCAATGTACAAGTAACACTGATTCTGACGTCTACATTGTCTTGTCTCACTTGCAGGTACGAGCTGACAGTGTACAGGACCTATCCACTGACGCTGCTTTGTCAAAATCGCCAACCTTTGCCGGTGAGTTTCGGCAGCGAGCGTTTTCCGACGTGAACGAGTCCATGATCGCATCGTACCACAGGGAAGTGGGTCGTCTTAAAAAGATATCGGTCGGTCTAGGTGGGTCTGAGAGTATCTGTCTCGCCACTCGCTTCTGTTTTCTTGTGGTTTGGCAGCGCTTGTTTATTTTTGGATTTTACTTCTTGCACAACATATTATATATTATACCGCTTCCAGCTCGATATTGTCAGCTTTCACAGAAATAGAAAACATCGTTAAAATTGTATTCATTTTGAATTCATTTCATAACATCATGACATGGATGTAATGTAATTTTTTTATTTAATTGGAAAAGGGGAATTATTTTATCTATATTTTATTTACAATAAATAAAATATCGTGAATATTTATCAGTCATAAGTTTACATATTTCATCTGAATGTTGTCAGCCACGTAATCCAAGAGTGTACACCCACTTCCTGTGTGTATGGTTGCTATGGTTACCAGTTTGCTTGCTTACAGTTCACAGGAGCAGGTGTTATTTTTGCATTCTGCTTTAGTTAGACTTTGTGAGGTTTCACAGGTCTTGCCATGATGTTGCAATTGATATTAATTTTTATATTCAAGATGTTACAGCACATGCCATGCAATCTGAAGTTCAGACATTCTAGGATCGGAATTCCATTCAGCATGCAATGCTTATGTTGGTTCATCCCCACATTTTATATATCAGAACATGTTTTTTAAGTGAAACATTAATTTGTATTTTTGATAGAAAATACCACCTCCACACACCCTAAACATGAGTTTAGTCAAATATATTTTATTTTAATTAACCCTTTCCCTGCTGCAGGCAACCGGAGATGCCCTAAATAGCAGTGTCTGTGCCTAATCCAGCAGGGAGAGGGTTAAATAGCTTTTTCCTTGACCCATCAAAAGAGAGATGTGATATTTTGAAATCTACTTTTAATTTTAATAAAACAAAAACAAAGATTTTTCATCATGCATGTTTATTTTAATAATGGTATTAATCAGAATGATTACATTCCAAACATTGTCAACTTTATCATGCTATCACCTTGCAGAGCTGTTTCACATTGCAAGCTTCTGTTTTCGTAAGTCATTCCATCGTTTTGACTGAATGCGAGTTTTGCATGCTGAATGAATTGCCTGAAGAGATTAACTCATAATCTAGAAGGTCTTCTCCTGTGGATGGCTTTCACCTTTCTGTTTAGTTTGTATGAATGGTAAGATCGAACATGAGAATACTTCCTTTCTACTTAGATACAGAAATATTCTCTAGGGAATTTGTCTTCCTTTTTCTATTTCGATACTTATGGATGTGGACCAAGGGCTACATGCAGTGTTCGAAATTCCTGCTGGCCCGGCCATTTCTCCCAATGCTAAAGGTATCCCTATAAGGGCCAGTAGATTTTTGTAAACATTTGTTATTTGTATCATTATTCGGGCCAGTAGGTTTCCAGCAGTAATTTCTAACACTGGCAAAATAATGTTACTCTAAGGCTGGGATGGAAAATTACCGTTAAAACTTATTAGCCCACATAGTGATACAAATAACAAATGTTTACAGAAACATGCCCTTAGGATACCTATAGCATTGGGAGAAATGGCCCGGGCTAGTGGGATAGTGTTAATTCCCATCCCTGCTCTAAGGTAATTTTGGTGGTGTTCCATTGACAGTCTTGGACGCACATTCTGGACAGGGGACGGCTCCTTTCTAGTTATTCTGTCTGTACTTTTTGTCCGACGCATGCGCAGTTACCAAGGATCAACACTGCGCAGTGTAACTACGCATGCGTTGGACAGAAAGTACAGACCTAACAGCTAGAAAGGAGCAGCCCTTTGTCCAGAATGTGCGTCCAAGACTGTCAATGGAACACCACCCTAATCACCAATCTTAGCCATAGACTACAACATTGCTACGACTGGAGTTTCGCTGTTTCGTACAAGAGGGTTCAAGGACTTTGTCATACCTTCTAAAAGACTTGATACAGTTCTTGGAAGACTATCATCCTTGGTCTTGTCGGTACCAGCCGGTGTTCACTACAAATGTTGCGAGTTTCCTCCTGCCATAAACTGAAAAGTCGTGATATTAGTGAAAGATTCTAGAAAGCGACTCTAAACCCATATTTAAATTAAAAAAAATTAAAGATTACCATGTGTAAAAACATTTTCTAATTACATTACATTTATATCAAATATTGTTATTAGTATTAATATTCACTGTATGTAATTTAGCTGTCTGTATGTGTACAAACTATCAAAGTTTGATAGCATGTCTAACTGCCATTGGCATGTCTAACCACCCAAGAATCTTACATACATTAGAACATCTAGTTACAGGGATTTGAAGTTAAGATCTGTTAATCATTAACCCTCTCCCTGCTGAAGGCAACCAGAGATGCCTTAAAGGGCAGCAGCTGTGCTAGCAGGGAGAAGGTTAAGCAGAGGTGAATAAAAGATTGATTTCTGATAGAACAGGTCATAGATACAATAATAGAACAGGTCATAGATACAATAATAGAACAGGTCATAGATACAATAGCAGTAACGGGAATGTCATTGAAATAAAGTGATGTATGTTTGAGGAAATCTTACAAATGGATTGAATTTGGGATGAATGAATGAAAGTGATTATGAATTCACTATAAATTTCATTTTTTTGTTTTTTAATGACCATGAGCAATAGGTTATTAAATAGTTTGTTCATAGATCTCACAACGGTGATGGCTTTCTTGGTATAGTTGTGGCAAGTGATACGTTCTTATAAGGTCCATGTAATTTCTGTATTAGAAAACACAACCAAACACAACCAATTGTCCTCGTTGTTTGAATTACCAAATTTGCTAGGTTAATATGAATGTTTGTTTAGTGTATAACCATAGAGCCATTCTATATATGGTGTTCAATTTGTATTACATGCATTATAGTTTGGGTTCTATTCCAATGACTCAACCCTATATGCACATACATACTGTATCAAGTCTTGCAACAAGTGTGTTTACGTGTTTATACCAACTAATTCTGTTTTCTAATAAGTGTTGTCACTAGACTAAGACTGACTGACATGAAATTGGATTGATATGTTGTTGTTTTCTCTCTACATATCTTATGGTAAATATGGTAGTTAGTTGCAGAACAGATATCTAAAGACACAGATATGATGTCAGGAACACTGTTAGCAAGCAATGTGGTTGTAGTCGCGCCAACACAACTTATAAAACATACACACAAAATTATTCACTCACTGGGAGATTATATTTAGCGAGGTTTTATTATTGAGGTCTGCGATGTTCCAATAATAGGAAGAGAAGAGATTATCGTAGTACTTCAGACTGAAAGTACCGACGGATCTGTCATTGTCTACAAGCAGACGGCAACATCTGACCAACCATCTTCTGCTTCATTCGGAGTTGCTCGGCTGACCTTCGTGCTTCTCTGCCTGTCACCAGTTCTATCATCAACGTTTACGTTTACCTGGGCCCGAGATTACGAAGCTTTTCTGAGTACGATTTCATACTCAACTCTGAATTTTGTTCATAAAACGTCATGTGGCGTCATAACCCTAGACTCACAGCATACTCAGGCTATGACGTCACATGACGTTTTATGAACAAAATTCTGAGTTGAGTATGAAATCGTACTCAAAAAAGTTTGGTAATCTCGTGGCCTGTTCTATGCTTTGAATGAGTACATGTCAATGCGCGGCCCACAGCTAACCAGCTACCAAGCTTACTGTTGTCAACACGGTCTCTCACTTGTGCCATGCTTTACAAGAATAAAGGCTGTTCATGTGTCACTTCCATTCCGTTGAATGAGTTTGGCTGATTTGCCTGAAATATATGCAACTTTTTTCTTTCAACTTGTCTTGAGTATGTTTTAATTTTCATATATTTTTCGTTTTCATGAAATCTTGAATGTTTTCTTTGACGATGTTGCCATAAATGATATATAAGTATATTTTTTAATGACCAAGAGTTGTTCCCCTTTGCAGCCCGCCCGAGCTTCCTCAACCTCCGTTCTAGTACCAATGGTAATTCGGCTAAGCGTACGTTTAAACTATTCTCTAGTTTCTTCCGTGGCGACAATGGTAGTAACAGTTTCTCGACATTTCATATTGTGTTACTTTTGTCATTCGTGCATGAGTTGTCTCCTTTGCGTTATTCCTTGTGTTGGCTATGAAACTGGCATATATTATACCATATATTTGCATGGAGTATGATAGACACTCATTTCAAAATCTGGTTAGGTCATGTAGTCACGTCAAAATATATTTCAAGAAAATGTTCTTTAATAGAACAAGCTTGATGTTAAATTAAATAAAAAAGCATCATGTGAGATTCACAAGCATTTCTCGAAAGTTTCATAATCTTATGAAGTGCTTTTACATCTGAAAATGTATATCACAAAAGTCTATCTATCTAAATGCAGCATCTATAATTTTAGTTTTAGGTATTCACTATGACAACTATCTTTATCCTTTTATGCATGTTCTGCTTGTTATTTTATGATTATTTTTTTTCTGTGTGTGATTTTCCATTCAAATTGGGCTTGAATTTTGGTATGAGCATGAGATTGGAATATTCTTTGAATTATGTGACACTGTGTTGTGCATGAATATGTCAATAGAGTGTTTTCATAGCTGGCCTTGTCCTGAATGCTGTTGTTGCCGTGGACGCACGTAATTTGGCGTTTACAAATCATGTTATCTGTGTACCACTAGCTCTGGATGTTGTTTGATCTCCTCTGTACTCATTGTACTACTAACTGTGGCAGAATATTCCGTCAGCTAGCACCAACAGCTGGTGGAAATCTGGCAACGTTCAAGCAGACCGTGTGCATACAAAGCATGTCTGCTGTAACGCCAGTGAAAGAATCTTGAAAAGTGAATCTAAACCTCATCAATCAATCAATCAGTCTATGCACGGGTGAAAATTAGAGATGCTCTTATAGGCCCCGATTGTGATTGGCCTATCGGGAAGTAGGTCGCATCTCGCTGTAGATATATTGTTTGTTAGTACTTGTCAACATCATGTAGTGTCATGTGTGTTTAATTTCTGTACCTAGATATTTAATGTAAAAGTACACAGTTTGAAAAATCTTCCAGCTAACTTCTGTTATGTATATGTCTAGCCATGCATAAACCTTAAATTCTCCTACTTGTCGAGGCCAGCAGGGTTTCACCTTTGGCTAAGTGGGTAAAGTGTTGGGCTCGCAATCTAGACAACTCGGGTTCAAAACCCAGCATCAACATGGTCCTGTTTTAGCCGAAATTACTAATTCAAACAACTCCCAGTGGGAGAAGCAATGTTCCAAGTTTTGAAGGACCTGCATTCATGTCTGTGGAAGTTCCACAGTTGACGTCGTAGTGATAGCTATACACTGCTTGCACTCAGTGGGGGCAGTTATCTCCCTTGATTCATTAGCTTTTGTTCAACTGTGCTGCAAATGTTGCAGACAATCCTCCTTTTAAATTGAAAAAAACAAACCACCAAATGGTAAAGATAATATTCAATTTTGTTCTGTGGTGTATATAAAGATATTACAATTTATTTGCAAGCATAAGTAGACCATATATACCTAGGTGGTGTTCCATTGACTCTCCAGGACAAGCCTGAGCGTCCAGGACGTGAATGTAATATGGTACAGGTGTGTCCAGGACGCGTCCAATGTGTCCACGCTGAAGAGGTTGTGTAGCCAGTTCAGCAGCAAATGTATGGCGTCACAAACACAAACTGCAACAGTGTTTGCCGCGGGCCTCTACTTCCCGTGAATGGACTGTATGGGCTACTCCATTCACGGTCTGGACACGTCTGTCCAGAATGTGTCTTGGACTGTGAATGGAACACCACCCTAGTGTTTGAGAGTGCTTCCTAATCACCTGATATGTTTTCCCAGTCTCTAGCTTGCTGTTTTTCTTTGAAAACTATGTTTTTATTATTCACTATGTCCATATGTAAATGTGAAATATGTATACTTTTGTGTTTTTTGCATGTTCCACAAACTACTATGATGTTTGTTGATGTTTAATTTACAATAGTTTTAGAGCTTTACCAAGCTAGATTAATACCACTGTATAGTAATTATAATCTGAGTAATACTAATATCCATGTGTAAAGTGACATTCTCCATGACTAAGACTACTGAGCAGTGTTGGCTTGACCTCCTGTAGTCAGATATACAAGCAGTATGTGTAGTGTTCAACATCTATGAGGATGCTTTTTTAATAGCCAAATGTATGTCTTGTTTATTAATTTATATAACTGGTTGTCTATAATACCAAGACAGGATAAGAGTTGTATATGCTGAAAAAAGATGTATGTAAATTTTTTACGATTTTCCATACATGAATTAATATTTAATTATTTTTAAAGAAATTAAGATATTGTGAATAATATTTTCCTTGAAGTTAATAAAATCTATTTTACAATATATTCATTTATATGATGTATAATATTGAAATCAGTTAGTATGGTCCAAGATTACCTATTTGGAAAGTTTAAATATTCTGTGAACAAAATGAATGTGGTAGGCCCCGATGTGGAAGTTTGTGACTTAGATGGGCTGTTCTATGTTCCTCCCTGACAGCAGCCCCCAAGTCCAACATCAGTCCTCACACCTCCAAGCTGCAGGCCGTCAAGCCCATGAGGACCCTGGTGGAGGAACAGCATCAGAGGGAGTCGCGGCCCTTGCTGCACCAGGACACAGAGGAGGTACGGAGGGGATTGTAGAGGGGGAGGGGAGGGGATTGTAGAGGGGGAGGGGAGGGTATTGTAGGGAGGTAATGGTAAAAGGAGGAGAAAGGTAGGAGGAATTGGTAAGATGGAGGTGGAGAGGGAAGGCAAGTAAAGGGGAGGGAATGGTAAGACGAGGGGTAATGTAAGAATGGTAGGAGGGAAGAGAGAAAATGAGAGGAAGGTGAGGTAAGAGGAGGAGAATAGTAGGTGGGGAATGATAATAGAAGGTAAGGGCATCAATGGGAATACTATTAGATAATGCATAGCAAATGTTTTAGCTCATCATTGCATTGAAATGTTTGGTAATTGTGTATGTTCTTATTCAGGATCTGGACGAGGAAGAAGAACATCTCCCCAAGTCGGTGTCCAGACTCCAGCAGCAAGATCACGACTCGCACAGCCTGGACTCCGACGAATTCCAGGATTTCGAATCGTACCAGAGCCAGCAGACGGCGCGCGTGCAGAAAGAGGGCACTCTGGCCCTGGGTCATATGACCCACTCGTCGACCAATGACAGCCTGGTGGAAGCTCACACCAAAACTGGGACGCCCAGCATGACCTCCAGCGGCTATGGGTCGCAGGCTGTGTCCACGCTCACGTTGTCGTCCGAGGACTCGCTCAGCGTCAAGAGCAACGATGACAACGACAGCGTGAAGAACAGAATGGCTCATAAGACTGGCAGCAGCACCGAACACAGTGGTGAAAGTGAGGACGACGACCATGTCAAGGGACATAACTCCCAGGACAAACAGACCACTAGCGATACGGAAGCCAAGCCAGTAGATTCTTGTGATCACGTAGAAAATTGTAAACCGCGGGACAGTAACGATTTTGAAACCAAGCTGGATGCTTCTCTACCGGATGATTCTTGTGATCAGGTCGAAAATCGTAAATCGCAGGACAGTAGCGATATGGAAACCAAGCTGGATGCTTCTCTACCGGATGATTCTTGTGATCAGGTCGAAAATCGAAAATCGCGGTCAGACTCGCTACTGGACGAAGGTGTGCCGGACATTGACGATTCTCCACTAAAGCCAATCCCCACTCCACCTCCCAATGGACGCCCGTTCGACTTCAGTCCGGCTAAAACTGATGAACAAGTGGACGATGATAAGTCTGCAGATCTGGAAGTGGATGCTGAAGTTCCCACATCTTCAGCCAAGTGTTCCGAGTCTCTGTCTCGCGTAGACTCCACCACTTCTGATGCCGGGGATAGTGCAATGGATCGGTGTGACCCCGAGTACGACCCGTACAGCGTGACAGCAATGGAGGAACTGGAACGACTGGGCGCCGAGGACGGGACAGAGTCTGAGTACTCCGGTGGGAAACCTGGCCTCGTCTCCAAACCTGACGACAACACCCAACAAAAACCACCAGTTTGTGAACCCAAGGACCAGACGTTGCATGCCGAAGACGCCACCACCACCAGCATTGCAACTCCCCAGACTGTTAACACGAAATCTGCCTCAACGTCGAACATTGTCTCTCCCAAACTGGACAGTCCTGCTCCAGTGGGCAGTGGGCAGAGAACTCCCAACAGCTCCAAGGGCGTGACGCGGAGGAAAGGCTCGGGGTCGCGGCAGCGGCCGATGTCGTGCGTGGTGTCGCCGCAGATCGACACGGCCATGAAGGCGTGGCAGGAAGACCTGGGACTGGACAGACGCAGCAGTCTGCACTTCTCTCAAGACCAGCTCAACGGTGAGCCTCTCACTGCTAACCTCCTCCCTGCTGTCTACTAGCTGTAGCACCTCCAGCAGGGAGAGGGTTAACAAACACAGTATCACTATCATTTTTCAAAGACACAAATATGTTATGAACAATTGTGTCATGTAATTAAAATTGATAAGTGTCGAAAGGGAATGTAATATACTCAAACTTCTTCTGATAACTATGATTCAAAGTTTAAAATGTAATTTTTTTAAATAGCTCTTATGAGCAGATTAATAGAAGACGATAGCCGTACACCAAACTTGCCCCTGAAGAGCCTAGCTTTGCATTAACATGAAGAATGTTAGTGAAAAACAAAAGATTTCAGGTTATAAATATTTTCCACCCTCGCAGCCATTTTTACATATCTGTTTTGACATGTTTACCTACTGTGCAGTAGACAATGGTCAATACTAAGGCTGTGGATACTTGATATAAATAGTGTGTTTTTTTCCCCCACAGCTATAGACGACTCTCTGAGCGAGTGTTCGTTTGGGAGCCGGGCGGACCTGGACCGCCTTCACGACGGACCCGTACCCACCTGGATCCAGGAGGGCGAGCATGTGACAGTTACGTCGTCACGAGCCGCGTCCAAGGCAGGAGTCGTCCGCTTCGTGGGAGCCGTGGAGTTTGCCACCGGTCCGTGGATAGGAGTGGAACTTGACCAGCCAGAGGGTGAGGCTACCTAGGTCCTCCACTGACTTAGTGTCTGGGAGGCCTGTAGTTAAAGGTTATCTTTTAGAGTTACGCTGCTTTGTACAGGAGAGCCATGATTAATGATAATCCATCAGAAGGATACAATAACTATGTGACAATTCTTGCAATTTGGTTAATAGGTCCTGAAATTGTATACCCCAGTTTGGCTGTATTTACAAGTTGTGACATCACTGTGACATCAGTGCGTCCACACTTGACTCGTACGTTAGAAAGACATTCTGAATAAATATTCACAAGTTCGCTTTCTTAAAAATATGTAAATCTATCACAATTTTGGATACATTTCTTACATGTGTGATTTTGGGGGGCATAAACATTTTCCTCAAAGACAATATTTCTCGTACACCCCTCGATGTTCGGTCTCCAGGTATATGAGAAATTTCTGTTTGTAAAAACCTGTACATCATTGTATTATTCAGTATTTCCTAATGTTGACAAACTTTGACTTCAGGTAAGAACGACGGCTCTGTGAACGGAGCCCGATACTTCAAATGTCGTCATCGTCACGGCGTGTTCGTCCGTGCTGAGAAGCTCATCTGGGATAAGAAGAGGAAAGGATCGCGGAAAGGTCTGTCGTCCAGTCGCCGGAGCCTGGTGGGGTCCCTGGGCAACCTGTCCAGCAACGTGTCGCCACAGATTAGTCCCGGAACTGGCGGGTCCTACATGAAGCCCACCTCAGCCAGCTGTGCAAAGAAGAAATGAAAGCGACATTTAATATTATCTCCGACATTCTTTTACCTCTCTACATAATACATTAGTTCTGCCTACATATCATTAAATTTGTACTTTTGTTGATTTTGTGCAAAGTGAGAGATAATTAAAAGCAAAACAAATCGATGTCGGCTTATTGGAAAAAGATTTGAGTATGCCCCCCCCCCCTGGTGATTTCAGTATACTGTTGACAATTACGACAATTTTTATCAACTATGATTTGTACCAGATGTGAAACTATTAAGAATTTGATTTTGTGAAAATGTATTGATATGAATCGGTGTTGATGAACTGATTCCCCAGTGTAGATATGAATATCTGTATACCGCATAGATCATGAGTCTATTCATTGTTTAAGGGCATTTATCAAAACCGAACCATGCCATGTTGTCCTTTCAAATTGCACATAAATACTGTTGTGGATATATAGTTCGATGTCATTTTTAGCTTCCGTCTGTATATTTGAAGCTGATGTGCATATTACTATAGAACTGACTCATTTCCCTGTCGTTGTGATATGAACAAGCTTTATTATATGGCTCTTTTTGCTGTAAACTTTCATCGTGGTTGTTCACATTCTCTCATTGTTCTACAGCATTTTTAGTTCATTGTCATATTAATTAGACACAAGGTTGTTCGCTAGACATGATACGGTTGTTCGTTAGACATGATACGGTTGTTTATTTTGTTCATATCCACTGCTCATCAGCAAAAGAAGTTTGAATAGTCCACTGTGATCAAACTTGAAATAGATCTCAAAATTAGTGTAGTGACATAATATAAAGTGTTAGAGGCTTTGCTCAAAGTGGCTAGTGCCAGTACTAATAGGTCTATTACTGAAACATGGTCACTTCGTAGACCTTAGATTTGCGACATGGCCAGGGTTTCACGAAAGGGTCAAACCAAAATCGGGGCCTAAATCAGGGCGTACATCGTACAATAGCATGAAATGACATAAGCCTCAGTTTAGGCCATGACTACGGGTACGACCCTTTCGTATTGCGCAGAGACATGGCGAAAGTAATTAGGTCTATGTGTTTGTGTTAGTGGAGAATCTTAGTGTGTGACTGCATATATCTGGATAGATGGATTCATCATAACTACTGGGTAAATTAATCATAAGTACTTCTGTCATCACCTATGGGTGAAAAATTCCTGCTGTAACGTAAAATAATAATTCATAAGTACTTCTATATTGAACAAAACAAAACCAGATGGATTCATTATTGGTACTTATATAGAGCAATTCCGCTTGACTCCAGCAAAAAGAAGTTTCAATTTTCGGATCTTCACAATACAGTGGCACAGAAAATGTTTCAAGGTTGTGTGCTATATGGTGTATTGCACGCCAGGGGTCAGATCCACAAAACTACCTTTTCGTCACAATTGATCATAAAATCAATTGTAAAGCTATGGCAAGATGAGAATGGTGCTTCCGTACATTTGGACATTCTCACAGTCCTAGGTGGTAACGTGGGCATGTACCCTGTGACAAAGGTCACCATCACTGGCCTGAGTCCTGTGTGATTTGGCTCTCTTCCTAAAACAGGAGGATCTTCTGGAAGAGCTATCTTCCGTAAAGTGCCCGAACAGGCAGAAGACAGAAGACAAACAAAACATTTGGCGTCCGACAACATTTCGTCGACAGATTATCATGGCGATGCAGATCGATTATTGCGGCACAGGACCAGTTATTCTAGCCAAGGACCTCTGAGTGTTCACCCTATCAGAGTATAAACACGTTCGTTGTCTATCAGCTTATATTGAACACGACAGGTGACGCCATTTTGTTTCAGAAGACGGCGCCTGTCTTCCATCGTCTTCCACTCGCCAAATGGAAGACACGGAAGGTCTTCCAAGAAGAGAAGACGGCAAAACAAACAAGCGGAAGATAACTCTTCCACTTCTAGAAGTGCAAATCGCACGGGGCTCTGCGTTCTAGTATGTGGCCGTGCATTGTTAACTCCACAATGACACACTGAGCTCCACAATGACAGTGTGCACACATATACTAAGCCACTGACACATACACTAGTAAGCCACTGAGAACATGATCTTACTTTTATTCTGAGAAAGCTTCAAGGCTCAGCAAAGCATAGATTGTATCCAGAGCATTCAATATATCTACGGTATGTTCATCTAAAACGCACTACCCTTCAACTGAGATATTGACTAGTGAATACAGTAGTTATGAGTAGAATTACGTCAACAATCATGGACATTTAGTTGGGGTTTATTTAGGAACATTTTGATTTTGACCACTAAACCTTAGAAAAATATAAACGTGTCATCCCATGATTGTGAAGATTGATTGATAAGAGAAAATAACGGAAATGTGGGTGTCACTATAACACTAGAGCTCCTAGGTGTAGTAGCGTACAAATTAGTTGACATCCCTGCATGACAGAGGATCATGCATACACACAGTGGACATGTTCATGTTTGTCATCTAGTCCACATGTGTAACTTTTCTCCATGTTCAGAAACTTACTTCGAGGCGTTGGTAAACTAATACAAAATAGGATGGTTTGCAAATTCAATATTCGGCATTTTATTTTCACTGATCTCCGAGGTGTTTACACAATTACACATACTAGTAGAACATAGGGAGTCAAAGGGTACTGAAGCATGAAGAATGCTGCACGGAACATTGCAATTTGTAAATACTAAACCCTCGTTTACAACTGTACTTATTTATTTGAAATATGTATCATATTTGATAATAAATATATAAACCGCAGGTTTGCTCAAGAGTGTAGTCATATATAGTTTGAAGATGTCATGAAGCTTAGTCTATTAATATCTGTATTAAAATTACAGTATGTATATTGTAGTCTTTCATTATATTAGTTTTATCAATGTTGACGCTGTATGATAATGCTATTTGTTAACCTTCTGCCTTCAGGAGTCAACTTGGGGTGCCCTACAGAAAATATATTACATGCTTCCCATCCTACTGGACTCGTCACAATTCCTGTGTATGGCATCTATTGTTGTATGCAGGGGGTAGAAGGTTAAAAATGCTAATGGCCGTCTGCCAATTTCAACGTCTCGTCCCTTCTAGTCTTGTTGTTCTCAATGTCTGAGGGTATACATGCATTAACAGCTTGGAAGTTTTCTATAATACTCACATGGAAAAGAGTTCGGCATTTCGGCCCACCTTGTAGCATCGTCACTGAGGTTTTCTTATAGAAGCCATCATTATCAACCATCTGCCAGAGCTATAGTCACTTTTTTAATATAGCACAAAAAAATAAATCCCATTTCTTTTTACGTGTAGTTCCTAAGAATAATATAACATTTGTATTGAATATACAAATCACTTCATATTAGTTATCGTTTATATTTCAAGGACAAGGCCATAATGAAATAAATGCCTCTTCTTTCTTTTTCTCCCAACAATTTTAAGGTCAATTTCCAAAACTTGTGAATAAAGTGAGTGGCTCGTCGCGACCTTTATTAATCTTTGCAATATTTTTCCAGACAGATGCATTTGTTTTTGCTAAGGGTACCATACACAAAGAGAGTGAACTTGTTTAAGATTATGTGTATTTTTCTGTAATATGAAAAATATAGATGAACATTTTTGAAAATCTTTGTTATGCAAGGGCTTGTGTTGAATGGGAGAGATTTCACTACACATTACCTTGTCTTCGAACAGTTTACTGTGAACTTTAAAAATAAATATATACTATTCTCTGTTGATTATATAATACACCAATATCACAATCATGATACCATCAAAATATTACGGTGCTTTCGTTTTGTTGATGAATATATTATATATCCAGGGAAATAACAATATTTAGTCTATTATTACATTAGTATATTATATTAGATTTTTACTAAACTATTAAAATGTAAAGATTAAACTTTATGATATCATAGATTTGAAGTAGATTTGTTTTATATGTAAATATATATGCACAACAATAAAAGTTAAGGAATACTTTTGGCTGTGACGGATGTTGGAATGCTTAACTGGCGGCCATCTTGATAGTTGTTACTGCTGTAAAATGTGCATCGTCTTCTGCAACACTAGACAGAAAATAATGGGAAGAAAATGCAAGGAGGACATAGAATTTCAAAAAGACTACATTCCATGTGTATCGTGAAGGACATTATCATTGATACTCCATAATTATCTGACGTAAGGAAATTGATTGTCTCTATGCCCTTAACTTATTTTGATGAGTATATATGCTGTGTAACCCCAAACAGATTTGGGTCCATTTACAATATTGAATTTTTCCTATGAAATCATTCATAGTTCTATTTTTTAACATTGGACTGTATATGGTACGGTAGATACAGTATGGAATTTTGAAATTTTGTTGTTTCTGAGTGATTCCTGTAATCTTGTAATGGATATTGATGTGATGTCTTCAGTGCTACTTGTAACAGTACTGCTGTTACTGGACGTGTCAAGCCTGGCTTTTGTGATTGGATAGAACACGTGATTTATACATCTTATACAGGGTAATTCAATTGAAATTATTGAAGTCATAATTTTGAATTACATCTGCTGTGATTGGGTTGTATGTGTACTCAATTCACAGTAGCTAAGACGTCCTGTACACTGGAAACAAATATAGATTGATTTTTCTTTTGTGGTTTTGCTTTTATTACAGGACCTATTGTGTTGCCAAATACTGTCAGTCATCTTGCAAGAGTATTTTTTTCAAAATGATACCCGGCCAATCAAATAGCTTGATTATACTGTATTTAAAGGCATAATATCACAGATAGTTATGATTGTTTTGGATTAGAGGAAAGTTCTCTTTTTTAACATAAAATATTATTTGTTTTATAACTATCGAGTGCTGGGGGATAAGTACATCAGTAAATAACTACTTTTGGGTCAACAAATCATGCATAATTAGTCTCAGATCGAAATTTGTTTGTCCAAGTATACAGGTCTATCAACTGTGATATTATGCCTTTAAGTAATGATCTCATTTCATACTTATTATGATGGATGTTTTGATATTTCTTGTTGATTTAATAGCATGATTATTTAATATAATTTTGAAAAATTAATAAAAAAATTAATAAAAAAATAATAAAAAAAATAATTAGATATTCAGCAAAGCCAAGCTTGACATCTCCACTGTGCTTCCTGTTCTGTTCAAGTGACTGTGTTGATTGATTTTGTGCAGTTTTATTGGTATTGTTGATCTATGATTGGATGTTGAATATTTCCAATACAGACTCAGTCATGCTATTGCACATCTCTATCCACGATTACAGTGTAGTTCTAAGTAACCATCAACTCCTCTAAACTGTATATTTTGAGTCATTGATGAGAGATTATAAAAGAAAAATTTAGATATTGATCTAATTATTTCAGTATAGATCGAATTGTTATGGTGAAAAAAAAATACATTTACAAATTATTTTTTAATAATCATTTGCAAGACAACATTTGAATTCCATGCTCGGTTTACTTTATTTAATTATTCCTCATTGAAATCAATGTTAATGATGGCAAACATATGTCAGTGATTGAAGGAGAGGACTTAGATAAATGTTTTCGCTTTGTTGAAATCTTTTGATTCTTTTGCTAGATCAGAATGTTTTTTACAAATCATGAATTGTATTGTTTTCTTCAATATTCAACTACATGTATTTCGCTTTTTTTTTCTTACCACTTGTCGCCAATACACTAGCCTGACTGTTTTTTTTAGAAGGATTGGAAGCAATGATTGTTGAACGCTGACAACAGCGTAATTAGTATCTGTAATTTGTGGTCATGTCCTCTCCATTCATTCCATAATTTATCTTGGCATAATCGCATCGATACTAAGCCAGTGTTTGTATGATAGATCGCTATTTGTGCCATATTTGACATTTCCAGTGTGCATGCCTCGTTTAGTTAAAACACATTGTTATAATTATGACATGTAATGTTGGCAGTCATTAGTATTGCATTATTGAATATGGAATTACATAATATTGAAAATATGTTGACCTAATGGCATATTACATTATAGAGGTAAGGTGGACGTTGAAGGGAGGACAGATGTATAATATAATAGTATGCCAAGAAGCGCTATATTCTTCAGAGGGAATATTCTCGAAATGTTCTTACGAATCGTAAGACAATCTTAGCGATACTTATAAGTATGGCTACGAACTGT